>JAQLOL010000019.1:16506555-16520210 GCA_029783665.1 Naso thynnoides | reverse complement strand
GATTAAAATCAGCTCCACATTTAACAGCTACAACAATGCATAAATAAATGCAATCCAATAATAAAATACTATATATATAATTATGAAATGGGATATTCCATATAATGAGTATTTTTACTTTTGTTAATATAAGTATATTTTGATGCAAATGTATTTATACTTTAACTCAAGCAAAAAAAATGAATGCCAGCCTTCTGCTTTTAACAAAGTATCTCTGCACTGTGGTATTGCTAGTTTTACTTAAGTGCATGATCAGAAAACTTTCTGCACCTCTGCTGCAGGTATTTGAAGTTGGGGGTGTGAGACGGAGCCGTTGCTTTCCGTCTGTCATATCTGCACGTCCATACAAAAGCACTGTGAGACAGCGGATGACATGTGCAGACACATCAAAGGTATGCTTAGACGTCAGCTGCTGTTTATTATCTATAGGCGGCCATATATATTAGCGCAATGAATGATGCAAACACACTTTAATGTCTGTGCATGCCTGGTCTCCAGTGTGCATTCGTGCTGTAGGTAAATCAGGTTGGGATTTTTCCCCACAGCATTTTCTGTCTTCATGCTGCACCCTCACAGTGCTCCAGTTTGTCTGGCCAACAGATCACACCACAAACAAAAGTGGGCAAACAAGCTACAGGCTTCAGCACTACATCTGAACTCTGCTATAGTTCTCTTCTGATCCCTGTTCACAGTCAAAACTTTTCCACCCGCTTCAGTGCCTCTTCTAAAGTTACTAATCTTTTCCCCATCTTTTCCCTTGACTCCATATTGTCTACCAGCACTGTGGTATGAAGATTCATGAGAATCCGAGGCCTTTCTAGATGCTGTGTCTTGCTTGAGGAAGCTCAGAGGAAGCTGTCAAACAGCTGTACATCCAGGGGGCATGAGGAAGAGGTAAATGATCAGTCATCCTTCTCTCTTTTCTTTGTCCTTTTTAAACTTGTCTACTTTATCCTACCTACCAGTCATCATTCAAAAAGTTTGTGTTTAATGTTGTCATGTATTAGTACGGCTGTTCTCAAACAAGAAATCTGTTCAGTGTATGCAAAATCAGGATGGTGTATGGACTTTGCCCTTCCACAGAACCAGGGATTGTCTCTCAGCTGTGTTCTCACATATGGAAATAGTCTGTTGGCTTTTGGGGAGTAGTGGCACCCAGTGGTGTAGTGGTGCCTGGAGAAGTGGATATACTCTTAATTTATGTCCAATTTTTTTTTAAAGCAGATGTCCAGTGAAGGATCAATAGATAAGAAGATAAGTTTTTTTTTTTTTTTAAAACAGTGACGTGTTATAAACAGTGTCATGTAAGAGTACTCTTGCATATTTAGTTCATCCAAAAATGGGACAATACGGTAGTATACTGGTTTTACTTTGTCACTTCTGCTGTGGGCATACTCAATGCAGATAGAAAAATAAGTGGGTATACTCCGTATACCTACATATACCCTGCAGGTAAATCACTGGTGGCACCTGAGTAGAGGTGCAGAAAGCGTGACGTGTTTTGTTTATGACTTACCAGTAAGGATGAATGTTTTTTGTGGTAATATCAATACTGCATGTATCTGCACTTATCCTCATTATTTCTACTTTTCACTGTTCTTTAACCTTGGGGTTTTGGTAAGCATCTCAAGCAGCTCCTCAAGGAGCAACTGTTTCCCAAGATCACTGTCCATCACAGGCGGAGGAGGAAAGCTTTGTTCAGAATGAGTGAAAAGGAGAAATAATACAATATATTTAGGCCCAAACGAACCAATGACAACAGTATCTTGCATTTTTTTCCATTAAAGTTGCAGTAGTAGATAACTTCTGCAAACAAGTTGGCAAGCTAACATTAGCTGTAGCATTAGACTCATGGGGAAGCAAATCCTCTGCAGCTGTTTGCGCCAGCTTGTGCTTCATTTTGTTTGCTGTCGCTCTCTCTTTTAAGTCCAGTTTGAACTGAGACCAAACAGTTGCAGGGAACGTTGCAGCAGAGTAAACTGGTCCGTCTCAGCTCGAGCCGACTGACAAAGTGGCTTGCGGACACTCTGTTGTTGGCAGAGGCGAGCCAGAGCAGGGTGAGCTAATCAGCTCATACCGACGTCAGAAGTGAAGAAGTGCAGCATAGGCCGGCAAATTAGGAAAGAGAGTACAGACAGTGTCACTGATTTTTCATTTTTCCGCGAAACACTCATCCTGGTGGCAAAGTAAAACAGGGCGTATTGGAGACTAATTTAGCAACGAATGGAGTTGTTTCAACCACTTTTAGACTGTTTAACCAGGTTGTACATCATAATGACAAAGTTAAGCCAAAAAAGTTATCTAGTTTCACTTTAACCTTTAGAATATGTGTATTTATGAGTGCCTGCCAGTTGTTTAAAGTCTACAGGACAACAAATGTCAGATAAAAGGGTGCCATGGCTGCTGCGAGGGACGAACTGATCTCTGTTGCAGCAGGCAGGTCTGCTACAAGACCACAGCGCTCACAGCATCACAGGTGCTTGTTTGTGTCTGTGAAGTCAGAGGATGTCAGATGAGACTGTGTCCTTCATCTTCATCCATTTATTCTCACCAGAGTACATGTGTGAGCTGATGATAGAGTGTCTCCTGCATGCGATCTTTCCGAGGCCCAACTATACTCTGCAGGAAGTGGCCACAACCACCTGCGATGGTTTTGCTTCAACCTTACAAAACTTCCAGGAGATTCGTGATGGCATCATTGACCTGAGGTCCAAAAGGACATCAGCAAAAGGCATCAGAAAGAAGAAACTGGCGGTTTTAATTTTAACATATCTATGTAATGTTTCCGACCCACTTTCCTTTATGTTTTAAAGAATCTAATTTAAACAATCTGAGTTTTCATATTTTAACAATGAAATGTTTTAAATCAGTTATTCCTGGATGTCAGGAACCATCAGTTAGCTAAAATTTAAAGGCCAAAGGGATTACAAAGCAAAAGAGATATCAGCAAAAACGTTGTACAGAAAGATATGTCAAATTTCTACTTTTTTTCTTTGAAATACCACATTCTTCCAGCTACACAGGCCTCTTAAACACTTCAATAAAGTAATGTGAAAAGATGAAGCATCTCTTTGTTTGAACTGCTGACACATTCAAACTGAGGCCGTTGATAAGGAGTTTTAAGATGAATAACTTCATTTGAAATGGCCCCTAGCTAAAACGGAGAGAATAAATGACATTAAACTGAAGGTTTTGTTAAAACATCCCTCAGGCCACAGAAGAGGTTTTTCAAAAAAATTATCTTCTTGAGAAGGCTTTATTTTTGACTGACGGCTCTTTATTTGTATCAGTACAATTGTGTGATGTGAAGTGTTTACAAAGCCAGAGGCACACAATTTTTTAATGTATGCTCATGCCATGTTTCTTTTAAGGCCTTAATTATTAAGAATAATGTGTGAAAATACATGTAGATGCCTCATTACCTTCATTAAACTAGTGCAGAATATTTCATCTGTGAAGCATTTTTATGCAAAATTCAGCACTTGTGCGTAGATTTATACTGGCAGCTCACCTCTGAGAGGCTCCCACAGGCTGGAGTTGAGCTTAACACGGGCGCCTTGTGGCTCCAGGAGACATGAGAAGTCCACGGTGGAGCCTAGAGACCTTTTGGTAGCCTACTTAGAGCTCAGAGTTAATTACATCTACCTTTTCTACAAGATCAGCATCCCTGCATACTGAGCTTACCACCATTCAGGACAATAGCGACTGATCTAAAGTCTGTGTTTTCATGCCATACAGACTCATCCCACAGAAGTGGCAAAACAAACTGTTTGTGAACCTCGGTTAAAGTCATTTCCCATCCAACATTCCCAGGGGCGTCTGAGGAATCTCCAAGGTCCCACCTTATCTTCAACTTTAGGCACCAGCATGAGCCTGTGGAGTGTGAAGGAGGTTCTCAGCAAAACTAACAGTGTCAGTGCATAAACAAAGCATTCAAACTCGTCCACTAAATTTCTATCACAGCTAAGCTGATTGAAAGACAGAAAATCAATGAAAATTCATTATCAGTCAGTGGTTTAAGATGTTTTAAGAGCAAAATGCCAAATATGGGGACATGGCAGCTTCTCATATGTAAGTACAGGACACTTATTCTCTCTAGTAGAAGACTGGGATATTTTTGGATTTTGAACTGTTGTTTGAGCTAACCAATATGAAGACTTTACTGTCTACTTGGAGTTTGGGATTTTTTCTCCATTTTATGACATACTTAAAAATAATTCAGATAAATAAAAGATTCATCAAATTTTTAATAGCAGACTCTATTGTGTCTTATGAGAGCCTGCACGATAGACTTATTACTTGCATATGTTATGAACTCATCAGTGTGTTGGTACAAACAGCTTTTACAATGTTGCTCTCTGTTTGTACACAAATGCTTAACATTTTCCTCGTACTTATTTATAATCTCAGATAGAATAAATACAGAATTTTTTTTAAAAAATGCCCTTTTTTCTTGTGAAATATGGGCTAGTGCCTGTGTTTAGGGTACATCTCAGCCTTAAAATCCACCATTTCAGAAAGTGAAAAAATAAATAAATAGGCCCAATGATAAAATGGGAATATTAAAATAGTTTATAATTTATCTTTTAGTGGAATGCTTTCAAATATTGCCGTTTTGTGAGTGTTAGGTTAAAAGTAATAGTAATCCCGGCCCTTGGTAAGGGACACATGAACACGCCCATAGCCAGTCACTTTGTGCTTCCTACAGCTGAATCTGTTCTTAAAGGGGAGGATGTTACAAATATTTATTTATTTTTGTATTAATGATAGCTTGTGTTAAATTTGTAAAAAAATAAATAAATAAATGCACTGAATCTACGAACCATTTCTCATCATTTCCATCTTCTCTCTCAACAGACAGAAAGCTATTTGGTAGACGTCCTGTGAAGCAAAAATGATGAATTCTGTTGTCATTTAATTTTTCGTCCATCAGAAAATTTCATGCACAGGAACTGATTTTAGAATTAATCTCCAAAATCTGATTTTCTTAAGAAAAAAAATTAAATTAATTTTAATTAGGCCCACATTTAAATTCTCTATGACTGGTAAAAAGATTAAATGTCCTACACAAAAGCTGTTTGATATTCTACAACATTCTCTCTCTGTTATCTGAGATAAAACTGTATTTCTCCTTGTGTAGAGCTATCAGAGGATTATGTTTTGTTTTGTTTTGTTTATTCTTTCATTGATTACATTGAATTTGCATAAAAGCACTTCATCTCTGGCCTACTTTCGGGATATAATAATTATTTTTATCCAGTAGAAGTCATCCTAAAGCCTAACCTGATATGAAATTATTAATTTTTACTGTATGTACTGTCAGTGAGGATAAAAAAAAAAAAAAAAAAAAAAAAAAAAAAAGGTGGGCCCCGGCCTGCGACTGTCTTTTGAGAACACCGAGTTCCCCTTTAACACGTCCAGACCTGCCCTTTAATTCAGGCAGCTCCTCCGCCATCCATCCGCTGCCGGCATAACACAACAGCGGGACTCTCAGTTTGTTTCATCCGCTTTGCCGTTCTCTGCCCGCCGCGTCACCAACGGGTTTTTCTCCCCTGCCATGCCCCGGGTCACCTCACTGCTGCCTGCCCTACTGTTCGTTCTTCTGTCTGGCCCGAGTTGGGGATATTTCCCCGAAGAGCGCTGGAGCCCCGAGTCTCCGCTCCTCGCCCCCCGGGTCGTCATCGCTCTGGTCTGCCGCAACTCGGCGCACTCGCTGCCGCTGTTCCTCGGAACCGTCGAGCGGCTCGACTATCCGAAGGACCGCATTGCGCTGTGGTGAGTGACAACAGTTACGTGTCAAAACACTTTAGGGGATTTTAGTGAATACTTCATTGCACATGAGAGCTACAAAGTGTGATTCAGCGTTACTTGTGAGCACTCATCAGAGCCCCGGAGACACGTCGAGCCCAGAACGGAAAACTCTGTGCGTCTGCGCTTGCGCTTTTTTTTTTGGCCGGGGGTTTGGGGGGGTGGGGGTGGTGGCAACGTTGTGGTTTTGTTATTAAGACGCACGTAAACGCACGAGCGCCTTATCACTATAATTAGCTAAATTGGCAGTGAAGTGAGTGGAAGCTGGCTCCACACGCGCCGGGATGCTGCACAGACTTGGCCCGGGCAGCGGAGCACCGAGGGCGGTTTGCACGAGCCGAACGGTGCCCATGAAAAGTTCCATTAAGTCATATAGGCTCTCAGTCATCGCCTCTCTGGATAGTCTTCCTCTTCCCCTCCCTCTAGTTCTCCTCCCCCTCCCTCTTTCCACATCCACATGTTCGTCTTGCAGACTAGACTGGAAACAAAAGCGGCATTTTTGTTAAAAATGTTTTAGAATCAACTGGAAACAAACTTTGTGTCTTCCTGCGCTGGCCGCCTCTGCAGGATTTATCTGCTTTACCTCCGCCTGTTGTTGGGTCACCCGCAGCCTTCCACATTATTCTTGTCTCCTGTTCCCTTCCTCTTTTTGAATCCAAGCCAGCAGATCTATTTTAAGGATTAACTTAACTGTCTCTGACTTAATCTTTTAATCAGCATTCATACCTGACAGGTTAGATTAAATTTCTTAGCATTACCCTTGAGCAGGGACTGGATGCTTTTGGATTCAATTCAGCATCATACACTCTTTATGAATTGAGTGTTTGGTCCAAGAGGATGCCGTCTGCCGCTCTGAGAGCGGATGCATTTTTCAGTGGGAGCTACAATAAGGGATTCAAGTGTCGTCTGTGTCTCCTTTAAATAAACCAGCCCGGATGTTGAGTTTTTCTCATTTTCTTATTGCGTTCAAGCCAGAAAATCAGCCCCGGAGCCCGAGTCTGATGATGCCCATATGGCACCCTGAGCTCAGTTTTCTGCGTGGTCGCTTTGATCTATGACAAATCTCTTCCTCCAGTGGAAAAACAAATATGTAAAGCTTTGAAATGCTGTGTGAGAGGTGTAAACTGAGCTGCTAGCTGCCACCTGTCGATACCTGCAGTCATCAGCCTGACAGGTTAAGATGGAGCACCTGGCAAGCGGCACCGCTGACACACATGCATGCAGACTGCTTATATAGAGTGTGTGCTCTGTATGGACATGCAGGGTGGATACAATCAATCCATAAATCCCGCATTGTCATCCAGCAGCTCTCTCTTGTCCCTCAGGCATGGTTATATCGCTGGCATGCAAGCAATCCCAAATATTTACTCTCCATAAACCCCTTTTTATTCACTACCTCTGCTCTCTAAACTCTGCAGCGGTCAGAGAGAGAGTGTTGGACGGGCGCAGAGAGAGACAGGAAGGAGAAGAAGATGGATCGGCGAGTCGGTCACATGTAGGTGATTTGCTGGCACTGCAGTGTGAAAACGCCACAGACAGATGGGAAACTAAACACTTGCAGCACGCTGACTGTCACTCACTTCATGACAGGGCTGCGAGTAAATCCATTTCTGTCATATTTGCACACTCTCTCCCTCTTTCTGGCTTTTGTCCGCTGCGGCCCTCACTGACACACACTGAGATTTGTTATGATAACACAGACAGCAGACGAATGCCGCTCCTCCCCTTCTTAGCCCCTATTGTCTGTCTTTGTTTGTCTTTGTCCAGGATGATAGTTGTGATGTGCAGCTCTGCTCGAATGACAGCAAGACTCTCAAAGGGTGAAAAGTCAAAAATAGAGATGGCCAGTAAATCAGTATTATCAATACTGGATAAAAAACAATCATTGTGTAGGGTGGGGTCATATTTAGATATATCCTGAGTATCTTCTTGCTTAAAAGCTTCATCAATCTGTAGGGCCCAACCAGTTTATCAGTTTACTGATATTGTCAGCTGAAATTGGCATATTGCAAATATATCAGTATTGGCAGAGCAGTTCTCCGATATGCACCAACACTAAAACTGTTTTTTAAGGCTGGAAAAAATAGTCACACTAGTGATTTACATGGTGTTATTTAGGGCTGTAGCTAATGATTATTTTCATTATTGTTTAATCTGCAGATGATTTTTTCAGTTAATCATTTATTCCATGAAATGTCAAAAAAGGGCTAAAATTAATGATCTTAATTTTTCATGTGACGTCTTAGAATAGCTTCTTTTGTCCAAACAATAGCCCAGTGACCAAAAAAAAACAAAAAAAACAGTTAATAGGAGGATCATTCACGTCTAGTTTAGGTCAGTATGTGACTGATACTGTTCCAGCATATATCAGACTGGTGCATCTCCAACATGTTACTGCTGTGAAATGAAAATCAACCCACAGTGACTGAAGATTTTGTCAATTTATATTTACCTCTAAGCCAAAGTAACAGTGGATAATTGAGAATATTTTACACAGTTGGTGGTGCTGCTGATCAAGGGGCTTATTCTTAGTCTCTGTGTCTCTCTACCTGCTGTTCTTCATCCTCCCACAGGGTGGCGACAGATCACAACATTGATAACACCACAGCCATCCTGAGAGAGTGGCTCATCAAGGTGCAGAATGACTATCACTATGTGGAGTGGAGACCTGATGATGAACCCAGGTATTGAGTGTGTATGTGTGTGTGTGTGTGTGTGTGTGTGTGTATGAGACATAAGTAGCTTACTTAATGGCTCTGTCTGTGCATGTCTCAGTGCCTTTGAAGACGAGGTGGGGCCTAAGCACTGGAATAATCTCCGTTATGAACATGTAATGAAGCTCCGTCAAGCAGCGCTGGAGACCGCCCGCGAGATCTGGGCTGACTACCTCCTGGTATGTTATCATCCACTCAGCAGCT
The DNA here is from genome assembly GCA_029783665.1 of Naso thynnoides. Classification (NCBI taxonomy): domain Eukaryota; kingdom Metazoa; phylum Chordata; class Actinopteri; order Acanthuriformes; family Acanthuridae; genus Naso; species Naso thynnoides. The sequence goes on along the minus strand of JAQLOL010000019.1, from coordinate 16,511,484 downwards.
TCACAAGGCTCTTCTTATGATGTGCTCTCAGTGATGTCTGGGTCAGACGCGTGGACGTGAGGAGGCTGATTCATCTGTCGTCTGCACCAACTTATACCTGCTCAGGGTACCAGGTTTAAAATAATTTTTGGATTAGAAAGCAAAGCTCAGTCTTCATGCAAAGAAAGAAAAGGATCAAGCAGTCAAGTGACAAAATGAATGACTAATAGACATTTTAATCACTTCCCACTAATGTGGATTCATTTATTATTTACAGACATACTGTTGCTGATGTATGTGGGATAACTTAATATCAACTCAGTCAGGCTCTAGTAGAAAACATCAGCTTAATCGCACTGGAGAACAAGGAAGGGACAAAATATTGATCAGGCAAAATGTGACAGTGAGATAATTAAACAATGTCACATGAGAGGGAGAGCTGTTGTGGTCGTAGGCACTCAGCCTGTGGCCTTGTGCTAAAGATCATCACAGCAGTGACGATATTCAGCACAACAGCACGACCTCTAGTGTGATATTGCTTTTATACAACAGTTCTACATATTCCATTTAGTTGACAGTAATTAGCAAAAACAGATTGTGATTAGTTTGTTAATTTAATCATTTGTTTGGCTTTGCCAGCACAAATAGTTCCACAGCTGAACTGGTACAGGACTGTTGCTAAGCAACACAAACAATTAAGATGTTCCTGCACATTGGCTTACTGTGTAAGTTACAGAAGGGCCCACTACTTTCTTGATTGCTTCTTCCCTTCTTTTTGTCCTTCTTTGAAGACAGTCTGGAAGAATGTCTATTTTTTCGGTGCGGTTTGTTACAAAGTAACCTAGCAACTGACAGTCAGTAATCAGACCACCTGTTAAGTGGAGTAGTACATGAGGTTAAAAGTCCCAGTGCTGTTGTGCTCTATATCAGCACTCGTGGAATACCTCTTGTCCAATCAAATTGTTTGGTAGGAACTAACTGTTGTATAATGTTGAACAGCGGTGAGATGCACCAGCCACCTTCAAGTCTGTCTGAACCCACTTCGGCCTTTACAGCATCGATGCAACAAACAAAATTGTGAAAGTAAAAGTTGTGTGTTTGTGTTTATATGTTACCCTTATTAAGGAAATTTGTACTTTTTTGTGCTTGTTTGTATTTATAGTTGTTCCATATCGAGTGAGTGAGTGAGTGAGTGAGTGAGTGAGTGAGTGAGGCGACCAACTTTCATTATTGGTCAGACAGTCATTAGCGTCTGTTTGTTGCCTTTTCAAAATAATTCAGCACTACTGTAGATTGAGTGGGGAGAGCAGTCTGGCTAAGCAAGACAACCGAAATCCAAAAATGTACGCTGTTAAATAATCACATAGATGTTGTTATATTGCGCTATAATTGAGATTCTGACCCACCATGCATTGTGATAAGAGACAAATAGACGTTTTTTTGCTTGAAATCACATCACATTATCACTGTGAGTACACGTGGGACAGCGGGAGCTTTCTGCTTCTGGCTGCTGATTGTGGATGGTTGCTGTCGCCCTGTGGGAGCTGGCACGAAGCCTCGGTACAGACAGACGGTTGGTGGCTACTTTTCCACATACTGATATATTCAGCGTTTTTTAAAACTCATATCAATTGCTGAAGACACCACATACTACCTTATTACTGTTTTCTGGTCTTGTAATGTAGCTGTGCAGCTTGAAATATTGGATATTTCTCTTCCATGTTGGAAATCTTTTTTTTGTGTGAGAGTCAGTGAAGGATCTATTCTGTTAGACTATAAACAGAAAGATTTGATTTGAATGGCAAAGGCTCATTAGTTGTCATGAAACTGGCCTGAGGTTACTTCTTCTACTTTTAGGGGGACTTAGATGTATTAAATTAGTGCTATTTATGTCAGTTTTAGTGCCATTTGTTGTTCTCTCCGGTGTTTCTTTAATATGTCGAATAAGAGTCAGCTTAAAAACCCTAATTTTATGTACTTGGGGACTTTCTTGATTATTCAGATTTGGCTCGGTGGTTCTTAATTCATTTTTCTCTGGGGTAACAAAGTTTTTTTTCTGCCTCACACACACATTTCGGTATTGAAATAACAGTCACTCAGACACAAACCAAGTCTTGGATACACAGGTATACCTGCACATATAAGTAGATGACTGCAAACTGAACAGAAAATTAAAACACTTATAAATACAATTATAGTGGGTGGTCTCTTAAATCAGACTTCCAAAGATATGAGTGGAAAAATACTGATATTGCATCTGCACTGATAACCTTTTTTATTTATTTTTTTCTTTGTCATAACTGGCATAAAAATGTAATTTAATCTGCTTCTTCAGTATAAAATATCACCTCTACCACTGGCTCCCCAGTAACACATTAACCACATTTATATACCTTACCCAGATGTGGTCCAGCCACAAAATTTTCACCTTGTCTTGTTTCATCTCAGTTTGTGTCAAATTCTGTGTAAGTGACACCAAAGTTCAGTGAAAAAATATGTAAATCCAGTACTTGACCTTTCAAGGGACACTCTGTATTCCTCAGGTAGTCAGATATCGTGATGTATCATTATGTGATTGTTGAGCTATTACTGAATTATTCCAGAGTCGCTGTATAGTGAGATTATTGTTTTCGTATTGTGTCATATTGTGAGTTGACCTGCAATTTACAACTTTACTGAAGAAGTTCTTTCAAACATCAGTGGTAGAATTATCGTGGATTTAAATTAACTGTTTGAAATGATAATAATTTCAAGTGCAGGTTAACTGAAAGCCGTTCTTATTTACTGTTTTTCCTGAGACGTGTACACACGGATGAAATGTTTTAGCTTTGAGAAAAACAGTCTTTTCTGTACCTGAAAAAGCATTTCTTGTAAACACACAGCGTGCATAGCAGCCTGCTGCAGTCTGCCGGATGGGCTTGTTTAAAATTCTGGGCTGTGAGATGAAATGGCTCAGGAAGGAGTTGTGTATTCTGTCTGTACTCTGCGGTCGGAACATGTCGCTGTAGCCCAAATCAATCATCCGGTGGCAGCAGGTGACATTTCGTGTGCGCTCGCATGTGTACGTTTGTGTGAAATTGTCGTCGATATCATGCCCTTCTCTTCTGTCTGCAGGTGGCTGACTGCGACAACCTGCTCATAAGGCCAGATGTGTTGCGGAAGCTGATGAGCGAGAACAAGACAATTGTAGCGCCCATGCTGGAGTCCAGAGCTGCGTACTCTAACTTCTGGTGCGGCATGACTTCACAGGTACTTCATGTGGTTTGTTTTTATGCTGTTATCACTCACACCTGTGTAACAGCTTCACATTTTATTTATTCTTTTATCATTTTTATTTATTTGAGGGACAGAGCACATTAATGACCTGAGTAAAAGGTACAAATGTAAATATGCCATAGTTGGCAGAACAGCTTATTTGCATCCGTAGTCCCTTGGCAGGTACCACCGAAATACAAACAATGCCACAATTGACACAAGTATAAAATGCGTAGTACAACATACATTCGTGTTACAATGCAGTGTAAGCATATGAGATTGAAAGTGCATGGTACACGGTGCCCCTTATATGTGCAAAAGTGCGAATACCACACATGTTGGTTGCGTGCAGGTATCATGATCCACATGTTACAAAGGTAAGAAAGATATGAATTGCATATGTAAAGAATAATAAAAATCCAATAGACTTGATCTGTTCCTGCGACCTGAAGCGGACCTAGACATCGGAATCTTTGCCAAACAAAAAACAGTCACTGACTGTCATGATAATGCACGCCCCATACATGCACACAACAATACATTATACTTAGAACGAAGACAAAATTGCTTATAGTTAATAGGGATGCATGATATTGGATTTTTTTCCGATATGCTGATATTTTACATATGCTCATTTGGCCGATAATCAATACCAGTGCTGATATATATGGGTTTTTTTTTCCTCACCTAATTGCAGAGCTCATCAAGTCTCTTCTGTAGTGGAATTTACATACCAGAGTATTACGTAGACTCTTACCTTGTTAGTCCACCAGCTAATTCAGGCGTAAAACACAAAGCTTAAAAATATGTAATATTCATTCCTTGTGCAAAAGAAGAAAAATACTTAAACTGACATTATGTAAAACAAGTCATTTATTAATGACAATTGCTTTTAAACAAAACGAGTAGGACACATCCTACTTAAAACTAGATGATGCTCTCCCTGAGACAATCATAACAATAATCACAACCAGGACACATTTGGCCTGTTTCTTAAGTAGCAAAAGTAAGTAAACATAACGTCCGTCCACAGGGAACATGTGAAACATGAGGCTGAGGCGTTTAATCAAGGAAACAGCAGCCTATTATTTTATCAATTATATCAACGACATTGGCGCGATGGCCAATATCCTGTAGTTAATTTTGAAGCCAGTATCGGCCGAAACTGATAACGTGCCGATAATATCATGCATCCCTAATCGTTACAGTATCAAATGAACTTGTAAGTGCAAAGCAAGCTGTTCCAGTGCATGTATGTATACATGTGTAGACATCCATCATACATTAATGGTAAACAGAGGTATAGATTTAAAGTGCAGTGCAGGGCAGACAGGTACAGTGCGCATGTACATGTAAGCAAGGTTTTGAGATGGTTTTTGAAGGTGCCGTATGTTGGACATCCTTTGCAACGCTGCATTGTGTGCGTCCTTCCTGGTATATTCAAGCCTGAGCCCTATTTCTATATCTGGTGTCATTACAATTTTGTTAACTTGGTTTTGATAAACTTGCACATCTGATACATCAGGCATCATGTATTTGCATGTCTTGGATGCAGTTCTGTCTGGGATCTATTTCCGTCTAGACAGAATGCCCCCAAGTACTCATCTCTGCTTCTAACTAAATCAGAGGAGACATATGGACATTGTCTGTCCTCCAGCACAGAATCAACCGACTCAAACTAAGAGTCTGCCTCTC
>JAQLOL010000019.1:16483709-16497894 GCA_029783665.1 Naso thynnoides | reverse complement strand
TTGGCCACGGGCCCCCCCCCCCCCCCCATGTCATTTAAAGATGCTACATTGTTTTCTGCACTTCTTAAAAGCTGTCAAATCTACTGTATTAATACTGTTTGCTTGTTTGTTTGTTTTTTCATAAATAGTCCTACTCTCTGTTGCATTTGTTTTTTCTCTGTGTAGTTTGGCTCATATAAAGCACCTTTGTGTCTGAAATGCTCTATTTTGACAAACTTTCTTTATGTGAAACGACCCTCTGTTATAAACTGGATGGAAAAAAACATGATTTCTTAGAATCAAAGTTGAAAGAATTCAAACTGGCCTAACTGCAATTTCTGGTATTGTTACATTTTTGAGGGCACTCCAGTGTTTCTTCGTCGAATAATCTCTTCTCACTTAGCAACTGTTACTGGCTGAAGGCGATTATTTATAGAGAATCACATTTTTATTGCCTGAGTGCAAAGTCACAGCACAGCAAAATTCACTTGTGGGGAAATAAATGATGCTGGAAGTTCAGTGATGCAGTGACGTGTACTTCTGGTCACTAACTGGACAATCAGTTATTACATTCAGTTTCTGAAAATGCATTTGTATTACCCGTCTTACCTCATTACTAACAAATGCTGTGACACAGCATATACTATAATTTCCACCATTTTTCTCTCGAGGTTCACTGAAGATGGAAATTTCAGCGTTATAAATGCATATGCAACTATTTATTGTCTCTCTTCATGTTAAATCCAGTTACATCGGGCGGAAGCGAATGCAGGTGGACCACCCAGAGACCTCTGTCCCAAACATCCACAACCTTGTGGAGGCGGATTACTCCTACTGGACCCTGGGCTACATGTTGTCGCTTAAAGGAGCCGAGAAGCTCCTCAGGGCAGAACCTCTGAAGAAAATGCTTCCCGTCGATGAGTTCCTCCCTGTCATGTACAACAAACATCCAGTGTAAGTGAAACCCTTCCGTCCCTTCATCCTCTTTTCTGTTTCTTCTTTTTGAGCTCTCGTTAATCCAATCACATCCTCGCTGCTCTCGCTCATCAGTTCAGAGTACATGGATCCCTTTGAGAACCGGGACCTGCATGCCTTTTCTGCCGAGCCGCTTCTGGTGTATCCGACCCATTACACAGGAGACCAGGGCTACATCAGCGACACGGAGACATCGGTGGTGTGGGACAACGAGACGGTCAAAACTGACTGGGACCGAGCCAAATCGAGGAAAACCCAGGAGCAGGGCGAGCTGAGCTTCGAGGCCCAGAACTCTGACGTACTGCAGTCTGAACTGGAGAACTGGAGCACACGGGACGAGCTGTGAGGAAGAGGAGGAGGTGTGAGGAGGAGACATGGGAGAGAACTCTGCCATCCGGAGATAAGGATGAGGAGGGTAGAACAAAGCTGTGATAGTGAGGGGACATGGATAAGAACAGAATGCAGGAGAAGAGAGGAAGAAAGGCACAAGAGATGAGGGAAAAATGCTTTTCCTTGTACATTTCTCTCTCCAATCAGTTGCATTTGTCACAATCAGTGAAATGTAATTATTTGAGCTTTCCACTATTTGATCTTTCTCTGAAGAGAGGAGGTTAGATGTAGAGTTAACTCTTGAAGAGTCAGCTAGCAGCTTTTGTTTTATTTATTGCATCCCACACACAACCTTTGACCACAGCCTGGTCCTTTTTTTTGTTGTTTTAAAAAAATATTTTGCCCAGATTCCATACCAAATTATACATAAACCCCCCTTTTGTGAACCTTTCAAAAGAACAAAAAAAGAATCTGGAGAAGATGCAGCATTTGGCCCAACTCTAAGATGTCTCTAAATGTCTTCTCGTGACATTTCCACAACTTCACAAACTTCCCCAAAACTTCTCCTCATTACATGTTAACACTGCAGTATGTTTTGGAGCAGAATGGGAATCTCTGAAATACCCAAAGATTATTTTAAATCTTTCCTATGAAGTACTGTACTCTGTCTTTCCCTCAATGGTTTTCTTTTCTCTAAACCTGTTTGACTTTTACACCTTTTTAAAGAAGAAGTGTGTACTTGTAAACCCTGATTGCAAACGTCTAAAGGCTGTTATGAGTTCTGTTTTTAAAGAACAAATGCAAAGAAAAATGCACAAGTTTGTGTGGTGGAGATCATCTCATAACGCATCACATTTATCTTGTGGGGGACCCAATTGCAAGTTAGGGACATTGTATCTTCTTTTTTTTTCTACATCGTCTCTGTCTTCTTACTCTAAATCCTGTTTTGTTGAGCTCTAAATAACTAGTGTGTTATTTCAATAGAGTTGTTACTGAAAAACGTTCCTTTTTTAAAAACTTTTCCACTCAAGAATGTATCAGTGTCTTTATTTGCTGTGACGCTTTTTTACACTTAGACAGCAGCAATGTATCGATTTAGTGTTTTTTTTGTGTTTTCCCCCTCATGTGTTTCAGTTTTAACCCAAACTTGCAGCTTTCGTTGCATTATTGTTTTATGACAATCAGAAAAACAAATGAATACAGATTTTTTTAAAAAAATAACTTTTCATGTTTCGTTTCCCCTCTGTGTATTACAGAGTGTGTCTTTTTTTAACCAGAGATGAATAAAAACTTTTTTTATGAAAGGCCTGTTTGGTTGTGTTGTTCTGATTTAGCTCAGACTTCAAGGAGATTTACTCGAGCATCAGCCCCTCGACGCTCAGTTAAAGTACGCGGTATCACTGATGAACGGTTGGTTCATCTCCAGTCTGAAATAAGAGAAGATGCAGCAGCTTGAATATCAAATCTGTGCTGCTTTTTTTGGCACAAAACCATTTTGTTTCGGCACAGACATGATGTCCCACAACACAGCTGGGACAGTTCTGTTAATTAGTGCCTGCTGCTGTTTGTCTGCCCTGCCGCCACATAATGGTCAGTTTTGACTTCAGCTGGCTGCCTTGCTCCTCCTCCTCACTGTGTTTACACACATGATCTTTCATTTTGTGGTATCCTGTGTGGCATGGCCCTTCAGTCCTGACTGCTATTACAGCTTCGTGATAACCTTATTAAAAAAAAAAGTATTTTATTAAAAATAATAAAATACAATATTGTCATAAAGTATTTGATACAGCCTAATTAATTATGGGGAGCAATGCATTAGAACGGAAAACCTGTAGATTACAACACTGTCTAACAAATAGCAGATGTGTGCTACATAGTCTGCTAGTATGAGATTTTAGTGTGCACCATACTCCTTATCTCAGTCTGGGTCTAAGGGTGAAATATTAATAGATAAATCCCTTAACATTTTCTTAGATGCTGTTAGTCATCTTGATACAACCTGCTGTCTCACAGTCATCTTAGTTAAAGGGGCAGTGATGGGCGGGGCAAGAGGCCTGTGATTGTTATATATTTTTTAAAAGATATGCTTAGAGACATTTTTCAGAGCTTTTTTTTAACCCTTTAAGAGGGATAAAAAACATACGAACAAAATATCAATCATAGGCTGTCAGAGTATCTTATATACAGGGTTGGGAAGGTTACTTTGGAAATGTAATAGGTTACAGATTACTAGTTACCCTATTTAAAATGTAACAAGTAAAATGACTATTTCAGTTACTTTATCTATGACATTTGATTACCTTTTGATTACTTCTCTAAATTCTACCAAATGTTTTCAACTGTTAACCATTTTCAAAATACAGTAGTACTCACTTACTGGACCACAGATTTGCAGATGTTTCGACAGGTTTGACATGGAAACTTTCAACATCAGTAGCATTTTAACGATTGGTAAACACATTTTGCATTGCACTGTTACAACAACAACAATGAAATGCATTTTTAACAGTAGAACTAATGGCAACTCTCCTCACATGTGGTTTAGCTTTGAGGGATCAGCCCACTTTATAATCATTAACATTTTCATAAGTAACTTATTTAAATACTTTTATCTGTAGCTGATTACAATTACATTTATTTTGTAATAAAATTACATAGCTCCGTTACATGTAACAAGTTACTCCCAGACCCTGCTCATAAAGCTTACTTTAAAACATTATTTATTTATTTATTTGAGAAGGACATTGCAAGTTAATGAACATTACTAACAGCAATGTCAATGAACCAGATTCCAGCCAGAGGCTAATTTCCATCAGTTGCCCCTTGGTAGATGGTCCTAACATGCATGTTTTGATGGTGGGAGGAAACCACGAGGACATCTGGAGAAGGACTTTAATTTCATCCTCAGAACAACCCTGAGAGACGTGCCAGTCTTGGTTACTGTGTGCCTAACACGGCTAAAAGGCTTTAGCATGGGTGTTTGGTCACATGTCCAATGTATGTTTGTTTATCATGCCATGGAAGGGTGTACGCATGTGTGTGTACATCCACATGCATTGGCACATGTCTGTGGCTCAGACTAATCCTATTAGATCTCCCTCTCTCCACCTCTATATTTACCTCACTCCTCTCTGAGATTAAGACAGGTACTTTCTGCAAGATCCTCTGCAGATCGATAGCCACTTCTCTACTGTAGGACCTGCTTGAGTTTTACAGATAACTAGAACCGGACTGGACTCAAAACCATAGACTGTCTCAGTTCATTTCCTTGAGGCTTCCACACCCTGGCTGTAAAAGCACTGCTTAAACAGGGTGCAAAGGAAACATTTTCAGGCTACGAGGGGTAAATGAGTGGCATCGGTAATTTGAAAGACCACAACCACCGCCGTTTGACTGTGAAGGAAAGGTCAGAGCAGGTTAAGAAGTCTTGTCTTTTTGCTTCGTTCCCTGTCTGTCTTAGCTCTCACCATTTAACCTACATGTCAGTCCTCTGCAATCCAATTGTTCCATTTCTTCATCCTTCCTTTTCCCCCTCCCTCCTCCTCTTTAAGTAATAAGATTGCTACTGTTGAGCTGAAGTTTTAGGGGCCCACAGTGCACACACACACACACACACACACTGAGGAGCAAACCACCTCTGAATTACAGCACCGACACACCTTCAGCTATCTGTAATCTCCCTCGGTCAACCACAGAGTGCAGGGTGAAGAAATTACAGAGAGACAGGTGAAGAGGCAGTGAAAGGTGTCACTAAGATAACAAACTTCACAAGATTTAAAGGAAAAAGAAAGAAATCAAAGACAGAATACAATGGCTTGAAAGAAAGGAGAAACTGGATATATATTTTTTGCCTTGTAGGAGTAAAGGAATTTCAAGGTGAGCAAAATTATTTGTGATATATGCAGCCTTCACAGTATGTCCAACATAGATGGCCTATTAAATTTGTTACTAACAAAACAAGGCAGTACTGCTCAGGTCTGATAGATCAGCTTCAGAGAGGGAAACGGGTGATTGTGAAATACCATTCCCAAATGTGAGATTTAAGCTCTGACCTTTCTGTGTCATCCATTAAATCCACTTTCTTTTCCCACTTAAGGGGCAATGCTGCTCAAATTTCAAACATATTTCTTCTGTATCAGCGATAGAAGTTTCAGTGCAGAGTTGTAGTCTCAAATGGATCTGGCACAGCTCAGAGCCACAGAGCCAAATCTAATTTGTGAGGTTATCGCTGTCAATTCACAGCCTGCAGCGACTGTTGCGAAAGTGAAATACAGGCTGGCCCAGACAGATAAAGCACATTTCCGAGCTGTTATATCTGAACTTTATTTTGAAATTTATTTCCTGTGTTTTTTGTTCTCAGCTGTATGTCTGCTTTTGGATAACACCATCCCATAAAAGGCTGATTCATCCTGGCCAGCTGATCTGCGCTGAGCTGTTGTGTTGTATTTAGATTCTGTTGACTTTTGTTGCAAAGAACTATAGTATGTTATAAACTTGACATCCTTTGCTAGTCTGCAACATAAAAATGAACATCAGTCAGTAAGCAGCATCACTTAAGGGGAACATCCATCCAAACTGTTGCTACCTTTTTTAAAACATAAAGATGGGTTATGTTTTAGTTCAGTTTCAATTGCAACAGATAATTCAGCCACTCTTACATTTCACTTAATTTCACCATTATCCTCTGTGCTGGTACAGGAGTATGCACACAAATATTGAAAACAAATAACTCACAATTAAAGACCCAGTGCATAGAATTTTTGACAATCTAAATGAAATCTAAAAATTGTAAAATATGGCAGAAATTATATAAATTAATGTTAAGTATGTTTTCACTGGTGTGTGATCACCTGAAAATAAAAATCAATGAGTTTTTATTGACCTAAATTGAACCTTTTATATTTACTGAGGGAGCGGTTCCTCTTGCACAGATATTGCCATGTTGTGCCGCCATTTTCTGCAGTAGCCCAGAATGGACAAATCAAAAACTGTCTTGAGAGAGGACTTTTTTATGTTTGTTTTTTTGTTGTAAGTTTGTAGTAGGGCCGTCATAGGATTTGCTACATGCTTGGAATGGGAGGATGCGGAGGGATATTTAATCAGGTGCAATCTGCAACTGCACTGCTAGGTGCCACTAAATCCTATACAATGGAACTGTAAAAAACATCAAGTCTTTCACTGTCCAGATCTTCAATTTACATTACATGTACAGATTAGTTTGTAATTTTGTAAACAATCAGCTAAACTGACTCCAGATATTGACACTACAGATGTTCATCTACGGAATGAATGTTATTTGTTCACGTGTGTAAAACGCTAGTTGATCTCTGTTTATTCAACTCACACAAAGTTTCAGAAAGCTACTTTTGTTTTGAGTACAGACAGCTTCCTCAAAACTAAAAATTTGGGGATTATTTTTCATGCAAATAAAAGTGCTTCTGTTCAGGATAAATATGGAGGAAATATAAGCGGACTTTCACTCGGAGAGATGAACTTCTATGTGAGAATCTGTCAAAGAAGGATCTGTTTTTGTTAAACAACATTTGAATAAAATCACAACACTTTTAATAACTCGTCCTGCCAGTGAGATTAGCAAAGAGAACATGCATACATGATAAATCTCCTAACAAGCAAATGCTAAAGATGTTTTTCCTTTAATTTTGATTCTTAGTTTATTATTTCTGTCTGGAAAGAAATAATGAGCTATAATGCGAGGCTGATACCGTGCATGATTTCACATTTCCTCTTCCTTTTACACTGCAATTGCTCTTTCTTTCTCTTCCTAAATACATGCATAGATCACAGCTGAAAGCACAAACTTCACGTTCATTCTCTGTGAGATGTATGGTAAAGTTAAACTCCTGTGACAACACTGAGAATCTCAGGTGATCCCTTAATGATATCCAGCAGTGTCAGAGGAGCTTTTTCCTTCAGACTGCATGAGTGCAAGCCATGAATTGCACAAGCATGATAAACAGCACACATGCACACTGTAATGTATGCAAATCTGTTTTGCACAGAGCCTTTTCCATCCTTTTCATTCGTCATGGTGGACCTGTTCCTAAACCGGTGTCTGGTGGAGAACAACTGGGACCAGGATGAACTCAACACGGAGCGTGAGATCATCGGGATCCTTGAAAACCGCATTGTGTTGCTGTTCTTTGCTTCGGCTAAGTGTGAAAAGTGCCAGGAGTTCATGCCTGTTCTGAATGACTTTTTTAAGAGACTGAAAGATCCAGCGTACATCGAATACCCCAAACTGCTTGCACTAATCTACATCAGGTCTCCATTTTTCCTTCACTTCTTTCATCTCTTTGATGCACACATGCAATTGCATAAACTCACATTCCAACTGTGTTACCAGTCATAAGATTTCCATTTCCTCCTCCTCTCTCCAGCTTGGACCAATCAGAGGAGCAGCAGGAAAGATTCCTCAAAGAGATGCACAAAAAGGTTCTGTTTCTGGCCTTTGAGGACCCTTACAGGAAGTAGGTGGATAGAGATAAAGAAGCGAGCCTGTGTTTTTTGTGAACTGATTTCTGTTTAACCCGTTAGAGTGAATGTGTTTAAAATTGAAGCTGAAGCTATGAGGATGCATGTCAAAGCACACTGAAAAATCTGTTTTAAATCATTCTCCCATGACTGATTATTCATGATTACTGTGCATTGTCATACCAGTATGTGTGTGTTTTTCTGTTTTTCAGAGAACTGCAGGCCATGTTTAAGGTGAAGGATGTACCAACAGTAGTGGTCCTTCGTCCTGATGGCTCCGTCCTCTCTCCAAACGCCGTGCAGGACATCTGTCGTTTTGGTTGCGACTGCTTCCGAGACTGGCAGGAAGCAGCAGAGGTCATCGAGAGGAGCTTCATGCTCAATGAGGAGTTCGACGACTTAAATCTGCGCAGCGCCACCGACCCTGTGAGGAGACTCAAGTACAAGACAGAGGACGACAAGAGGAGAAAAAGATGGTGGAAGTTCTGGGTGAAGGGCAAAGATGAGAATGAAAAGGAGGAGGAGGAGAAAGATGGAACATGGGATACAAAGAAGACAGCAGGAGATCAAGGAACATGGAGGATAAGATAAAGAGCAGTAAATGAGGCAAAGTCTTACGCCACGTCTCAAAGTCCAGCCTCATAAATACTTAATTCTTGGTTACTGGTGCAGCAGCCTCTTTATGAGCTCTTTAAAAAAAAAACACTTACTTGGTCTGCCTGCCGTGGCATGTACAGTAGAATCTAAAAAAATCTACACTGCCAAGAGCTCAATTCTTGTATTGTCAGAGATAAAGTGTCTTGTCATAGAAGCATAACGTAACCGAGCCTTCCTGCACAGATCACACAAAACTTTGGAAGGAGTAAAATAAGAATGAGCTGATCTATTTTAAGAAATGCGCTACTGTTACTGCTGATACCTAGACCAATATATATTTTGACAGAGCCTATGTTCTTCTTTTTTTTCTGTCTTCTACAGTTATTATTATTTGTAAATTATGATTCAGTCAGTGTTATTAATTTGTCGACTGATGATTCAAGTTATGAAAGTAAGAGAAATTACGTTTTCAGTTATGTTTTTTCGTACATGTGAACTACATGTCTTAAATCACTTCTTAAACACCGAGCTCCAGAATTTCAATTTAAAGCTCCACAAATCGGTAACTGTGTGCTCACACTGGATCAAGTGGCTACATGTAACGAGAAAAAGGTTAGCGACAACCCAAACTGTGCAGATTTTTTCTCTCTGTTAGCGGAATGTTCTCTAGTAATTCAGACAATTTACCTCACACCCACCCTGTTTCCAGGCCAGCAGCATCATTTCTGATGCGCAGCAACAAATGGTAAACAAACAAGGGTTGCAGCTACTTTCCTCAATAGTTGGTGTAGACCAAAGCAGAGCTAAAAGCTGATTCAGCATCGTTGTTAGTGCTGTTCCATGTCGGCTGGATGTGTAAAAACTCAAAGGTCTCACCAAATGTTCTGAACACAGAGTAATAACATGCTATGGCTGTGTGTCTTCTGGCTTTTTGCGTAATTCAGATGCCCCCTGATGGCCAAAAGAAGAATTGGCTTTAAAGTAAATTTAGGCGCTGGCGCCTGCTGGTGTATATTTTGTGAAGCACTGTATAATATTTATTTATTTATTTATCTATTTATTTTAGCGTTACTTCGAAATTCTCTGTTGTGTCTTTGCTGTAAGATAATTTCTATTTTGTAATAAATAGACAACTGACGTTGTATTGATCTCCAACAACAATAAATTCTATATTTTACCAACACAAACTGTGTCTGCATGGCTCTGCCGTGGCTTCACCGCCATAATGTGCTGATACCAGGGGAGTGAATCAAAATATCTCTAACCAGATATTCCCTTTGGTTCTGCTCCTCCATTAGTTACTGAATAATAAAGGTCTCACTGCGGCTCACTTTATTAAGTCTCTTTATTTTTTAAGCGTGTCTCACATTCGGTAATTTCTAATCTTTCTCACTTAGTGAATGCCTTGGCGCACACACACACGCACATAATTAGTGAGCACTTTGTGTCTCCTGTCCCTCTGTCACCTTTTCTTTCACTCCCTCTCTCCCAGACAGATGAGCGGAGGTGGAGCGCAGAGACACAAAGGTAGAGGGAGTGAGCAGTTAATGCCATCAAGGTGAAGGAGAGCCAGTCAGTGAGTGAATGAGTTATGAACTGACAGGCTGGAAACCGCTTCAAGCACGACCCACAAAGAGTTGAAAAGAAGTAGAAGCAGTGCCTTGAAGGTTGTTTTCTTTTTGGATTTGCAGACTCAAGGGGAGATAATATTTGCAAGAGGTAAGCAACTGTGAGGATTATCCGATTTAACAGCGAGCAAGATGGGCTCATATGATTAATAGGAGGTTTGTTAGGCTAACTGAGTGGAATACATACAGTCTTATCAAATCCCACAGAATAATAAAGCTTTGCAAAAAATTGTCAGATATTCTCCTGTGTATAGGTGCTTTCTTCATGTCTGGCACTGACAGGCTATGCAAGCAGGAGAAAACCTCATAAGTATCTATTATACTATGTTGTGCATGTCTAATGATTGCCCTGTTAAATACATATAAAGTTTATGTTTTCATCCCCCTTTCTCCTGCCCTCCTTCAAGTCTCAGCCCTCTTTGGTGCCCTTCTTCATCATGGTTGACCTGTTCGTTGACCGGGTCTTGCTGAAGAACAACAAGGATCAGGATGAGCTTGACACAGAACGTGAGATCGTCATGCGTCTGCAGAACCGCATCCTGATGCTCTTCTTTGCATCTGCTGCATGTGAGAGCTGCCAGCAGTTTGCTCCCACGCTCACCAACTTCTTCAAACGCTTGACGGATGAATCATACGTGGATCGCTCCGCTCAGCTGGTGCTCCTGTACATTAGGTTCAGCACACACACACACACACACACGCACACACACACACACACGATGCTTCAAAATCTAATCTGGTCAGCTGGTTAACTGCACCACACCCTACACTATACATCTCTCTGTGCAGGTTCTGTGCGCACATGTGCACCTCCATGTACTAGGCCATAGTGTGTACGTCTAACCTTTCAGAGACCTACATAATAATTTCCATAGTCCCTCTCTTTCTCAGGCATTGCCTTGACCTGTTATTCTATTTTTGTGAGAGCCAAATCTCCTCAAAAGGATATGAAAACCTAAACTAACAGATAGGCTATTTGGTTATTTTCTGGATTTGGAGTTTATCTGTGCGTCCCATATCTCCCAGCAACATGGTCTTCCCTTTTCTTTCATTTGTCAGTTTGGACCAGTCAGAGGAACAGCAAGAGAGCTTCCTCAAAGAGCTGCCCAAGAGATCCCTCTTCCTGGCCTACGAGGACCCCTACAGGAAGTGGGTGGGATTGGCCAGTTAGTTGTGTACACAACCTGCTGGAGAATGATTGTAATGTAAATACACCTAGCTGTGCAAATATATTAGTTCAACGCAATTGTGTGCACCTGTGTGTGTGTGTGTGTGTATGTGTGTCCACAGGGAGCTGGAGGCCATGTTTAATGTGGAGGAGCTGCCCACAGTGGTGGTGCTGCGTCCTGACTGCTCCATCCTCATCCCAAACGCAGTGGAGGAGATCCTCAGCCTCGGCCCGGACTGCTACCGCAACTGGCAGGAAGCGTCGGAGCTCATCGACAGGAACTTCATGATCAACGAGGACTTTGACCAGAAACCCATGCGCAGCCTGAGTGACCCTGTGAGGAGACTCAAGTACAAGGTGGAGGATGAGAGGAAGAAAAAGAAGAAGAAAAAGGGCACAGGTTGGGGAGGAGCTGGCGATGAAGATGCAGAGGTGTAAATGGATGGAGGAAGATTACCATAGTGACAGAGGCCAAGAACGAGACAAGGCTGGAGTTCCTCAAAAGTTGCCATGATTGGTGATTTATGTGACACAGTTTTGTTTAGCCAAACTAATAGAGACATTTAATTTCCTGTTTAAGTGGCAAAATCTACCATGTGACTAGCTTTGCTTTTGTCATTTTATGTATTTTTTAAAAAATTATGAATCAGCAGCAAACGACGAACGTGGTCCTGCAAACTCTGATATAATAGGGTGTGGATATGCCAAAACCTAATGAAAAATCATGTAAAATACTATCTGTAGGACCTCTGATTACTGTTAACCAATGCTGACCTCAGCTTAGAATTGGCTGTCTTTTAATGTCTTCAAAAGCTGCCAAGTACACAGTGAAGCCAGGGTTACGTCTAAGCCAAGTCTTGCTATTACAGCTTGTTTTATGACACCCGGGAGATTTCTCGAACCATTTCTCCACATTCAGTGACACAATGCGCTTTTTTTTTCTTTCCCTACATGATCATTTGTACCACCCAATCAAAGAGCCCCATGCATAATCTGAAAACAATGAATTATTCAGCACCATTAAAATAATTTTGTTAGTCAGTGTTGTGCTTTGGGTATTTATGAAGTCTAGCTCGACTTCATAGGCCGCACAAGAAGTAATCAGAGCCATTCAAAGGGAGCCAAGTGAAATTACAGGAAAAAAAAAAACGGGCTTTTTGACATAATCAGTGATTTCTTTGAGCTCATCCTCTCTCATACTGAGGCCTGTATTTAGCCTTTGCACATTTCCTCACACGTGTAAACTGCATAGATGGAGCTTTTATCTAATCAATTCAGATCTTCATTGGCAGAGGTTTTCCTCCCTCCTCTATCCTCTGAGTGACCTGATCCTTAACTACAATATTTCCTGCCATTACTCCTAAAGGTAAATGTACAAAAAGTAGTGAAGTGCCATTTTTGCTTAATAGGAGAAATGGCAGTAAAGGCCGGAGTGGATAAGTGCGTCTGCAGACACAGACGATGAAACAAAGTCATCAGGTGTTCTCAAGGTGTGACTGGTTGATTGGTGGCCTTGCTGTGCTTTCTAAATGGCAGAGACATGATGACTTATCTCAAAGCATCCAGTGTTATAGACAGATGGGCAAATAGGCAACATTTCCCATTGGAGCCTCTCCAAACAAAGCTCATCTAAAGGTTAATGGAAATACTGCAAATGCTTGTGCCTGCTGGATGTGCACTGTGCTGCACAGGCAAACACAGTGCGTTCCTTTCTTCATGCTGTTGTCATTGGAGAAACGTAAATGCTGAACCTAAAGCTGGTCAGAGCTGTAGAAAGACATGGCGGCCCAAATAAACATGAGCTGTTTATCCAATATTCCTTTTGCTTTTGCCTACACAGCAGCTTATTGTTGCTCACTCAGACAAACCTTGATAATATAGTCGAAGCCCCCTCTCTCCCTCTGTCTCCGCACACGTACACACACGCACACATAAACACACACACACACACACACACACACGTACGCACGTGCGCACACACGCGTTGCGCGCTCTCGAGTGCAGAACGAGCAACAAGCGGACCAGCGGATGGAGAGAGAGAGAGAGAAGAAGAAGAAGAGAGAGGACGGATGCAAGGCGAGGCCAGGAGCGAAAAAAAACCCGTCTCTCTCCTGGCTTTCCAGCTGCTGTCTTTTTGTTTTTATTATAACAGCATCATTTTATAGCTCGATTACTGCCTTTAAGAAAAAACAACAACAACGCCTGAAAAATCCCCATATCTGTACTGATGTGCTGCTGCGCCTCATCACGATTCTTCAAGGATGTGCAAAGCGTCTGTTATCACGTCGACTTTATTTTCCATTAAATAGGCTTCAAGGATGTGATATCGGACGCATATGATCAGCAATGACAAACGACAACTGGGCTTGATGAGCTGTAGAAATCGACGGACGGACACAGAGCAGCGCGACTCCGCGTTAATTTGCGCCTAATTATTATTTTCGCGTGTGATCATCGCCGCGTATTTTTCTCCATTCATCCGTCGGACCTATAAGGCCTATAGCCCGCACCATCACTGGGCATGAAACCCGTGGGAATTATGATACCAACGTGACGCACGGTCACACAGCACAGCGGGGAAGACATCGAGCCTCGACAGGACGGAGGGAGGGTGTGAGGTCCGGCTGAGCAAAGCCCTGCACAGCGCGCTGATCACAGGGGGAGGACGCCCTGTTATTGTTGGACACGTCGCGCTAATGACTGCCGTATAGCTCCGCAGGTATCGCCCACCATAATTTCAGCCCACTGAATATTTTATTTGTTTCATGCATCGGGCGGAGCGGAGCAGGAGAAAGGGAGGAGAGTACAGTGGGTGCGCGAGGGCGCGGAGAGACGGGATGCGGGAGACGCAGTGAGCGAGGAGGACGAGGAGGAGGGAAAGCGGAGGATTGACGGTAAGATATGGATATAGGCTATGAGGATGCACCCCGCCACTCCCCTACTCTCTCTCTCTCTCTCTCTCTCTCTCTCTCTCTCTCTCTCTCTCTCTCTCAGAGTTGCCCCGCTCCTTTGCTCC
>JAQLOL010000019.1:16443938-16456031 GCA_029783665.1 Naso thynnoides | reverse complement strand
AATTTTAAAAATTAACACCTGGTATTGAATAGGCTCAACGAATTGTATTAATCATTTATTTCACAACATTTTTAAGCGCAATTCAAGTGAGTGGGGAGGAAAATTTCAAACACCTCCCCTTCGTCACAGAGGCATGTAACCTTAGTGAGTCAATTTTAGTATTTGTTGAACACACTGAGAACTAGACTTTACGCCATATATTGAATCTTGTGACAAAATCACTTTTAGGACAAGTGTAATTGCTTTCCTCATGCTCTCACCCTCCATCCTCAGCTGCTTTGGGGAACCACTTTCTTACTAATCCCGTGTTGCAAACTCATGCTGGAGCCTCTCCGTATGACACGATGCTGGCCCAGGGATACAGTCAGCCCTTCACCTCCACAGGTATAAGTCATTACAGCTTCCTGTGAGTCTTCCTCATGTTATGTCTACGTTTTCTCCCTCTTTGTTTATGTTGTTTATTTACTGTCCTTTTTACTTATGTGTGTTTGCTGTACTTTGCAAAACTCTTATGCCACCTTAAAAAGTGTTCATGTGATGTGGGTATGTTGCATCTATTGTCCACTCTGGCTTGTTGAGACTAGGGCTCGACCGATTCATGGGTTTGCTGATATTATCGGTTGATATTGGCCTTTAGCAGATATATCTGTGATGGCGTAAATTTTCAACAATATGTCCTAATCTTAAAGTTGTTTTTAACATCCAGATAAAATTCTTGGACTAGTTATTTGGTGTAATTATGTAATTTTGTCTATAACTAAAAAATAAAATGTTTACTGTTCAGTGCACTGATGTTTGGAATAAAATTTGTTAAAATGTAAGATATTCTGCCTCCATTACGTATTTCTGTCACAAGTATTTTTATAAACACATTTAGCTTGTACTGTATCCATAATATTGTTTAATATATCAGATGCTGAAATATTCTTGCTCCCTAACATCAGTTTTGGAAATTGCTCCAAAAATTCCCTATTGGTCACAGCATAGTTCAGACTGAACTATACTGTATCCTTGAAAATTATACCAACATGGTTACTGTAAAGTTGAAAAAATTTCAGTGCAGCTATATAAGCAGATTTCTGGTATTTACACAACAGAATGTTTTTCAATAATTACCCCTTAAATATTGTAGGAAACAAAACAGGCTGTCAACACTGTTTCCAAATTAGCTCAAGCATATCTTTCACATGTCTGTATAAGTAATGTTTGCTAGAATTTTATTACTCCTATGCCTGTATACCCATAGTAAGACATTTTCATTAGTCTGAATTTACCATAAGTGGCTAAAAGACTTTTGCTTGGTCCAGTTTGTCATTTTTTAAATTTCTGTTCAGTATGAATGTTGAATTAAAAGCTCCTAAAATGTTTTTGGTTTGATATCATTGAGGTGTTCTTTTTTGTTTTTGACGTTGAAATGTTTGTCTTTTCAGTGTTTTTTGACACTCTCCTCTCTGTCTCTCTGTTCTCACGTGGACCAGTAGGAACCTTCAGAAACAAGCAGAGTATGAGCTCTCTTTTATTGTGCTCGCTAAAATCATCGAGCGCCACGTCCTCGTGCGCTGTGCTTCAAGTCATAGATAGTCGGTGCAATATTTGCACACATTAATAATTCATAGACCATGAAGACATTACATACATCTCTTCCATGTGGCAACATAACTGAACATTTCATCAAAGAATTTATCCAGATCCTCTTGATAAAACGACACCCTCAGTTGGCATATGAACCCTGAATTCTGCTCATTCATTTACACATTCGGTCAAGTAAATTTTTTCATGCAAGTCTTCTATTCCTGTTTGGTAATTGCATCTGTGTTCTTCCAACAGAGGGTGGAGTGTCCCAGAGCCAGGAGTCCTGTGGGCTGGACAGTGTATGTCTCAATGGAGGTTACACCCCCAACACCTTCACCCTTCACGGTCTGGGAACCACCCCTGGATCACGCGCTGGAGTGGTGGGCAGCACTGACCTTCTGAGAGAGGGAGGAGTTGGAATTGGAGGGGATGACATTTCCCCCGCCCTCCTCACCCCACATGGGGCCACAGATCTGGGCAGCGGTGCCGGGATTCGGCGTAACCTGTCTGATGCAGCAGCGCTGGAAAAGATGATCATCTCAGAGCTGGTGCAGAGCAACCTGAGGCCCTCAGTTCCAATGCCCGTTCCTCCTGAGCGCTACGGAAGCCTGGCGAGGCCACACCACCATGACAGACCGGCTCTTACTCACACTGCCACTTTAACTCGACACGCACAGCCGACCCAAGAGGGCTGGGCATCCACCATGCAGCCAAACACACGCCACAACACACAAGAGGGCTGGCCGCATACGAGGCACAACACACAAGAGACTGAGACACACTCCACAACACGTGGACAAGATCATGCCACAACGCCGCGCTTACAAGATGGCTGGTCACATTCACGTATTTCTGGAGATTCGGAGTCTCGTGAGCTTATTAAAGACGGGGACAGGTCTGTACAAGGCACCCTGGGTCGCCGCGGGCTGCAGGACAGGCAGCAAGCACGTCCTCCTGATGTTCAGGCTCGACCCTACTCAACCCTCAGCCGCACTCCTGGTACTCTGTCCCGCCACCGCAACACAGGGGAGTCGAGCGGAGGGACTGACAGAGACAAAGAGAGAGATAAGGAGAGAGAGAGGGAACGGTACCGGGACAGGCCTCTCCCGCCACCTCCTCCTCCTCCCCCACAGGAGTCAGAGCCCCTGTACAAGGCTCTGGAAGAGCCTCTGCTGATGAAGCAGAGGGAGGCAGGTGTAGAGACATGGAGAAGCGGCCTGGACAGAGAGAAGGATGAGACATTTCTCTTAAAAAGGGACGGCATGATGGACGAGTGGAGGGGAGGAACCGAGAGGGATAGGAATGAATCTTTTACCTCACAGAAGAGAGACGGAGAGATGGATGAATGGAGAGCTGGAATTGAGAGAGGGAGGGAAGAATCTCATATGCTAGAGAAGAGAGGTGGACGGATGGAGGTATGGCGAGCAGGAGCAGAAACAGAGCAAGAGGAGACTTTTATAACTCAGAAGAAAGATTTTGGGATTGATGGATGGCGAGGCGGGATAGAGAGAGAGAAAGATGAATCCTTGTTTTTGAAGGACAGAGATGGATGGAGAGTAGGGATTGAACGAGAGAACGAGAAACAGAAGGATCGAGCACTGGATGTGTGGAGGGGAGGAGTGGACGTGGACAGGGAGGAATCTTTCCTATTTGAGAGCAAAGATGGAGGTCTTGACGCGAGGAAAAGAGGATCTCTTCGTTACCATGGAGAACGAGAGGATTCTGACAGCTTTGCTCTACCTTTGACCCCTGACCTTGACCTGGACCCTGACTCCTCACCTATCTATGCCCGAGATTCAAACCCCTCCCCACTCTACCCTGGAGACCGCCGCTCGCCACCGCTCAGCATCTTCCCTCGAAGCTCCCCCCCCACGAATATCTTCGCTCCTCGAGACACTAACTCGCCTCCAAACAATCTCTACTCCCACCACTCCCCACAGGTGTACAGCCGAAGCAGCTCCCCTCCTCGCTTCTACACCCGCACTTCCCCTCCGACCCTCTCATACCCTGACAGCAGCCCTGAAGGTCCAGAAGAGGTCAGCCCTATTAGCCAGACCCAGCGGCCTGCCCTGGAACTTCCCTACAGCCTGGGGCGCCCCCCGCTGGGCCCGCGTCCCAATCACCTGCAGACCTTCTACCAGCCGCCACCGCTGGCATCCAATGGAGAGGCAGTGTACACAGCAGAGCCAACCTCCGAGGGAGACGACGGACAGATGCAGCGGGTGACGAGCCTGTGACTAGGGCGGTGGTGATCGGGGAATAGAAATCAGGCAGGAGGATGAAGATGGCGATGACAACATATAAGGAGAATAAAACTGATGGAAATGATGATGATGATGACACTGTTGAGGATAGTGATGATGATGACGATGATGAAGGTAACAATGATGAAAGCGATGGCTCCTTCCTGCTTCTATCTCCCGATCACCACGAGACTCCCCCCTTTTTCATGTTTTGTTACTTTTCTACGACAGTGATCCCCAACACTTCCTCCTCCTCTTCTCTCGTTCCTGAAACCCTGATGTCTCTTCCCGCCTCATCGGTGCTTATCCTTATTTGTCCATCGTCTAAGTTTCTATTGGTTCATCGGCTGGGTGTTTTCCCTTCCTGTAGCAAGCAAACAGTGTGTCAAAGAAGCACTTGTGTGTTGCCAAAAAATCCTTTCAAAGAACATGTGCATGACTTTATAGTGGCTTTACACAGCTACATACTGTAGGAGGAAAGTGCTGACGCGCGCGTGTGTATGGGTGTGTGTGCGCGAGTGTATATGAGTGTGTGTGTATGAAGTTGATGAGCATGCGTGTGTTAAAGGATGTGTGTGAATGCGTGCCTGTATATACATCATTCTTGTATAATTAATGTATCACAGTGAAGCATTTTATCAGTATCAAATGGGGGGCCTCTTACACACATCCCCTCCGACTGATTTTGAACTCTCGACCAATCCCATTTTCACATCAAGACCAAACATCCCCCCTCCCTGCCCCCACCTACCGCTATCTGTTAGCGATGGAACATGTTGCCATGGAGTTTGCGTTAGCAACAGAACTTGACTCCAGAGCCAGATATCATAATTAGCCACAGAACTTTTCTGCAACCCCCCTGAGATCCTTGTACATATCGACCTCAAGTGTTCTGATCGTCTTGTATTGCTATTGAAGTTCAAGTAAACATGTGAAATAAACGCTCCTGTGTTTCTCTTTTATGTGGATGTTCAGAGTGAGGGAGGGTTATAGAAAATGGAGAAGTGCAGTGGAAAGGGTGACGAGGAAACACTAAAGAAGCAAATAATGAAGAGAAAAACTCAAGAAGACAAATAATATAAAAATACTTCTCCAGGTAGTGATTGAATGTGACAAAATACATTTACTCACGTACTGTACTTAAGCTGATTGTACTTTACCTAATATTTACATTTTTATGCCACATTTTACTTTTGTTCTGCTACACTTGAAGTTCTGCTACTCTATTGCAGTTGTGTGACATCAAAAGTTACTAGTTACTTTGGACATTTTATTCACAAAACATTTAATGACCTCATAAAATATGAAGCAATGTTACATATTAAACAACCCAATAGTTTTAACTAAACCACCTTAATCACCTACAGCGCTGAAATGCTTTTACACACTTCATCAGTGCTAATATTCTAACATTATTATGTGTAACTGTAGAACTATAATAGAGGCAGATGCACTTCTCTTGTAGGCACAGGTGATTACTTTCCTGCAGAAAGTGAAATTTTTTTTTCCTCTTGTTTGGTGAAGGTCAAAAACACTGCTGAAAAGCTCCAAATAAAAAAATAAAAGCTTTTTTTCTGTATTTTTGCTCATATGAGAACAGGTAGCTCTTGGCTAAAATGTTCGCTATATTAACTTTAACTTTATAAAGTGATCATATGTAAATTTTGTGGTAGAAAACTTCTTGCTTTGCTCAAAGGTGGCTCCTTTTTAAAAAGGTTTCAAACTTCAGATCCAACAGTCATCATCTCTAGAAAGATTTTGCAATAAAATCGAAAAAATGATATTCTCAAAATGTGCATGCATTGTTAGTATTTAAGAAGAAACATCACAAACTGAACTAAAAAAGACAAAAAAAAAAAAAAGAAAAATCACATTTTTTAATGAAAGGTGTGCTCTTGGACTGGCAAGTAGTCTAGCAACATACATTAACATAATAAAAACAGAGAACTAGTAGCGTCCATACTTTTCAAACATGAGAGATTATATCTACTGTCTAAACATTCTCATAGTCAAATTTTCATTAGAAAGCTACATCACACTGCGCGCAGAGGGACGGACTCATCCAAGCGCATTTAACAGTACATTAGAAAAATGAGCTGCTTTCTCACTATTTGTGCTTTCCTTCAACATCATTACATTCACTGGACTTGTGTAAAAAACAACAAAAAACAGCTACAATATATATTACATATATAAAATATATTACATTCTACTTACTGAATCAATACAAAGTGGTAATTAATAATACTAACATGGAACTGAAAAAGTGCTTCTACAGAATCATTTGAGCTGTATAAAATCTGTATGTATTTACAGGTGACATGTAGAGTGCTAGTGGTTGCTGTATGTTCAGGATTCAGTTGCTTCAGCTCACAGGTAAGTCACCTGTGATTCTAAGTCACATGGACATTGGCTGCACAGTGGCTTCCACTGTACGCCAACCAAGCATTTCTTTCAGTTCATAGGTTTTCTCCTTTGAGCCACATACAGAATCGTACCTACTCTGTTTCTTCTTTGTCACACACTCTGTCCAAATACTGAGGTATGTGATTTGACTTCACAGGAAATGGTCTCACATTCTTTAAGTTTCTTGTCTATCCAAACCAGACTACAGGCAGCAGGTGGATGCTGGTACACGCAGGAGGAGGCAGAGGTGAACTTTAGCACACAGTATGGTGGGGGGACAAGGGGCTGTCCAGGGTCTCCGTCGGAGTCAGACTTGATCTGGAGTTTTTAAACATGGACGAGATGTGGAAGGCCTGTGGAGCACACACACATGCACAATCATGAGGTTTTTAACAAGCTGGTATGTCGCAAAGACACAAGCAGAAAAAGGTAAACTCACCACCCAGTAAGCAGTGAGGGCGCCCTGTATGTAGCCTGTGAGCACATCGGACGGGTGGTGCCTGTAGTCCGAGATGCGGGTCAGACCTGTGTAGACCGCCAACAGAACAAGGAAGAACTGCAGCGCCGGCCGCAGCAGCCGAGCCCCACGCCATGTCAACCGCGCCTGCAGGTAAAACTACAGGACAAAAACATGGACATGATGTTATTTAGTGCATAGAGCTATTGGGTCTTCACCTGCTACTGTAAATAATGACCAAGCCGTTAGCAGCTGACTTTATTCATTACAATTTTTTTAAAAAAAAAAGAAAAACTGTGCCACCTTAATCTCCTGTATGTATTTGTTTTTTCTCATCTAGCTGTCAGCATCAGGTATCAAACATCGTTAGCATCGTTAACAAGAACCTTAAATTTCAGTCTGGTGTGCTTAAAATCCCAATTATGAACTTGCTTTGTTTTAGAATGGATACATTTACCTTTTTTTGTTTGTTTTGTTTGTTTTTGGTTTTTTTTGTTTTTTTAAAGTCAGTAGTAACAGCGTATGAGGGCGTATTGTAGGTTTAAAAAAAGACGAGCTGAAGGGGGTTGGGGTTCATTTCTAAGTTTAAAACTCAGAATTTTCAAGAAAAAAACTAAGATATTCTCTGACATTATGAAGTCACACATTTGCGAGAAAAAAAAAAACTGGAAATTTGTGAGAAAAGAATTTGAAAGTTTTCCACACATCTACACTTTGCAAGGCTGAACAGATGTTGCTTGTTTTGGATTATACCTGCAGTGAAGGGGCTTATCAAAGTAATCAAATACTTATTATTTTAGCCCAGAATCACCACATCATTGTAAGCATCCACACTTTTAAGAGACATTGCCCTAAATTGTGCCTATTAAGAAGAAAATACCACACTGACTTCAGTAAGATGATGGCCGTTTATCAGGAACTATAATGCAATAATGCAAGGTCAGCACTGGTTAGGCTACATGCTTGTGCTTAATTTGTAAATCAGGATGTCCCAGAGCACAGAGCGGGCGCTGATCAGGTGGGTCAGCATGAGAGAAAATATTAGGGCATGCATCAAAAAATCAAACAGTGCCTGAAGCACATTAAACAATTCCTCTGTGCTTATACAATACTTCAAACAATACTCAGGCCACTCAAAAGAATCATTTCATCACTCAGTAGAGAGCATGAAGAAACAGCTGTTTATGGCTTGCATTTGTCTCTCTCTTCCTTTTTCTCTCTGAGCGCTGTCTGACTCTGAAGCAACAGTTGATCAAATGTATCCCAGCCAATCATTTTCCTTATTTTTGTTACAGCTTAGGCTACTTAGTAAAATGATGTCCACATCATGAGAATCAATTAATTTAATGATCTGTTGTAGCCTATTGTGTGCTATTTGTAGCACAAATCCCATTTGTATAGCTCTTTGTTGTAACCAGCAATAACCTTGCATCTGTCTGTTGTGTTGTAGCTCCTGATAAACAAAGGAAATCACCTCATCCAGGTCAGTATGATGTTTTCTTCTAAGTAAGTGCAATTTCCAGTGATGTCTTTTCAAAGTCCAGATGCCTATGATGATTATGGGCTAAAATAAGTATTTCCACATTGCAAGTGAAAAAACTGAGTTTGATAAAATCTTCCACTGCAGGTGTAGGCCGAATCCAAAACAAGTGTCGACTGTCGAACCTTGTAAAGTGTAAACAAAAAAAACACAAGCTTTCGAGTGTGTCTTTTCATTTTTTGTAAATTTGAGTTTTTTGCCCCGAAAAATAGAGCCCTGAAAATAAACTGCCTACCCCAGCTTTAAAACACAATGATTCTCATTTTTCAGGTGCGTATACTGTAATGAGAGCACACGTACTAGCAAAACTATTATATTCCATTTCTGTTATATTCTTCAAATAGATCCCCTTATATCCTGCACACTGGACCTTTAAATTAAGTCCCAGATGGAGCCCCAAGATTAGGACAAAATGCTGATGACGCCTTGAGGTTCCTATTATTTTGGATTATATTGTGTTTCCTCAGTGCTTAGAGTATTACCAGTTACCATGAACTTAATTACTACACAGCCCTCAGGCCCCCTGAGGATCTTGTACCACTTTGTCCAGTTGTTTATTGAACACTGGCTTTGAGATTCTTTTACAAAGAGAAATACTATCCGACACTAGCCTGGGCCCAGACCAGGGACTCCGCCCACTCCACTGAGTGGACTTGACTCTCTATGTCTGGCATTGCCTCCACTTTGAGCGATTCTGAGAGGGAGGGGATTAGATTTTCCCTAACCCTTCCTCATTGGTTGGTTTCTTTTCAAATTTAATCCGCTAGAACGGCCATCATGTTGCCAGGGGGGGTTCGCCTACTGTGGAGTGTGTGTGGAAAGAAGTCTGGCTAAGTGAGACAGCCAAAATCCAAAGATGTTTTTACAAGCTGTTAAATATTTACATAGATGTTGTTATATTGAGTTGTGATTGTGATCTGACCCGCCATGAAACGTGGAAAGAGACAGACACACTTTTCACTTGAATTCGCATGACATCATTACCGGGAGTAGGCATGGACAGCCGAACCTAAGGTGGTACTTAATGAAGCACTGGAACAAACAGACGGCTGGCGGCATCTTTTGCACATATAAGCTAAATCCAGCATTTTTTACAACTCATATCAAAGACATTACTGGACCTGTAATGTGGCTTTGTCGACTGAAATGTGGGATATTTCTCAACAGACAGTCACACCCCTGACTCTCATTGGATAATCGCTTTTTCAACCAGGAGAATCACAGTTTCACAGGGCAATGCCACACCAAGAGAACCAAATCCACTCAGTGGAGTGGGCGGAGTCTCTGGTCTGGGCCCAGGCTAACCTGACACTAGTTGTTTGTAGTTGGTTTGGTTATAATTTACTGTTTTATCTGAGCACTGATATGAAGCATTACATTTAGTGAGATATAAATAAAGACAAAGTTTTCCTCACTCACATTCAAGTATTTTGTGCACTTTTTTAAGCTTCTCAAGATCTCAGGATATAATGAAAACAAAGATAAACAATCTTGTTAGTGTTTTTCTTCTTCCCTTATTACTCACATTGAATGTAATGCAGCACTAGTCCAACATACAGAGCAACTGGAGAGACTAATCACGTGCAAGCACACATGCAAAAGATTGCACACGCATTAATATGCAGAAAGTACACTTGCAGGCACTGGCATTGAAACATGTAGACTACTTTAAACTCGCACAAATGTAGAAGACTGTGCACACAAACAAACAAAAACAAAACCTTGTATATCCATACTTGTGAGGACCTTCATTGATATACTACATTACCCACACCCTTACCCTCCAACCTTAACCATCACAACCAAATGTTAAACCCTTCAAACAAAGGTTTCAACTTCAAACAGCCCTTTGACTGTGTGAGGACCAACCCAAATGTCCTCACTCTGTGGGTTAAAAATGAGTTTTGATGCTTGCTACACACACACACACACACACACACACACACAAAAGAGGAGAGCAGTGAGGCGGTGAGGCGAGGTCACACTCCTCCCGGAGCAGAACAAAGCTGTCTCTGTTTGTCCCTTTTCTCCTTTCAGTCCTTCTCTCCCTCCCTCTCCTCTTTCACTCCCTCTCTTTCTGCTGCTAACTGGACAGATGATTGCTCCCTGTTTCATTCACTCGCTCTTTGCGTTTTGTGGAGATATGGTAATTGGAAATTTGGAGAGCAGACAGTAAATTGCCAGTGTTTGTGAGAAGATGCGAGAAAAAGAGAGGGCGATGGATGGACAGATAGACATACTCACTGCTAAATAGAGCATTGTGTACATCGCAAAGGAAGCGTGGCCAGAGAAGAAGGACTTCCTAAAAAATTGGAGAAGTATTTTGAATAACACAAAACAAAAGCACGATACATAACACATACTGCATTAACACACACTGGCACACACACCTGGCCTCCTCCTCCAGCCGGTGGTCGTGTTGGTGGCAGTTCACTGTTGCAACGTAGGTTCCAGGTGTGCAGTTAAGCGACGCATATGTGACGCCACACACAGACAGGAAATGAGGTCGCAGCCGCCCGACACTCAGCTTGGCCATGTTGGTGAGCGACTGGCCAACGCAGCAGCCGAACAGGAAGCAGCCCAGCTCCTTGTACAGGCAGGACACGTAGAGGTTCCTGATGAAGGCCTTGGAGCTGACACCTCTGAAACGAACCCGGTAACACTCCCCGAGGCCGATCTGGAGGTGGACACGTAGTCAGAACTGTCATTTTACATCCACCTCCAATATGACAGGGTTGATCAGGATGATGAGTACTCACGGTGAGGCCGGTGATGATGATACCACCAGCAATGAGTAAGTTGTCGGAAATGGCCTCTTGGTGCAGATAAGGATAGGTGATGCTGGGGTCCCCACACATGAAGCCCCTTCTGTAAGGACTCACTGCCTTTAGCTCACATGCAAAGAAAGGGATGGAAGCTGCAAAGGAGGAAGAGGAAGAGACAGACAATTTGTTATCACGACAATCCCCAGCAGGACTACAGAGTGGTGAAGCAACGAGTCCTAAAACGCAGAGGTCAGTTAGCATTTTGGCACTTCCGGTTCCCTTGTCTCAAAGTATGTGTTTTTTGAATGGGTTTTCGGTTAAATGCCTGAAATACAGTCTGTGGTTATCACAGACTAAAGATGTTTAGACATTTTGTTCTGTGACATAAAGTATGCCGGTATAAATGTGTAAAACCTTTGAAGGTTTTACACATCTTAAAAAAAGCCGGTTGCTAACAAGTGGCTCAGTGAGACCAAAGTGTTTGTCAGGGACTTCAGACATCATCACGTGAAAAAGAAATGAAATCTAACGTCTTCGAAAAGGGCTGTGAGACTAGCAATTGACGTAGCTTTTTTCAGCACATTTCTACAAGTATCCAGAAAGTGTTGATGCCCGTGACTTTTCATCTCTTTTACACACTATGTAAAAAAATGGTTGTTTGAGGATCCAGCACCCATTTATACCGTTGACGGCTGAGTTTTTTTTGGGGGGACTATTGGTTATCTCTGTCACACACCAAGACACACACATGAAGGGTCCACTTGATCACAGATTACACAACGAGATCTTAAATTAAAGCAAAAAAAAAAGAAAGATAAAGAAATAGAAAGTTGAGACTAAAACAAAACTGAAAGGGAACATCACATGCACAGACTAAAGAAAAGAGAAAAGGTCACATGTGGAATATTTTTATGGGAAAACAAGGGTGGGAACCCTGAGTTTTCCTCTTGGGAGCCAAACTAGTTAGACAACCATCAGGAATGTGACGGTCTGGAAGTAGAGCAGGCAGAGCTCAAGGGAGACCCAGATTGAACTATATGTGTGTGTGTGTGTGTGTGTGTGTGTGTTAGTGCGCATTTCTGTTGATGAGCGGAGAAAGGGGGTGGGGGG
>JAQLOL010000019.1:16376952-16394502 GCA_029783665.1 Naso thynnoides | reverse complement strand
AAAATATCAGCAAACCAATATATCAGTCAGGCCTACTCTTGAACTCGTACTAACCAAAGACTTTTTAAAAAATATGTGTTCAAAACAAAGGAACCAGATGTTTAACAATGCTTTTAAGAGCCACAATGTGAAAATGCAATTTGATACAGAAACTGTGCAAAATTTATAAATTATTTACTGAATATATTTTGTCTTTAGACATAGACAATGGTTAAAATGTTAAAAAGACAAAGTCATGCATGTTTAATATAACTTGTTAGCTCCCTTTAAATGTAAAGTAGGTAAGAGACTTCGTAGGTAGAGCTTGTCTATGACCAGCAGAGAGAGCTGCACTACGCGTACGAAGTCTCTTGGGACTTGGGTCTCTCGTGGGAGCACATAGTTTTTCTACCATGTGATACGATGTACACTGAGCCTTTCAGTTAATGTTCTTAAAACTGAATTTTTTGCATCAGGAATTACTGTGCCTAGAGTCAGCTAGTGGCCTTTTTTCATATCACAGAGGGAATGTCACTACAATGCTAACTCATTCCTGTGGCTCTGTATTACAATTCATACCTAGAGTCAATTCATTTCACTGCTAACAAATGCCTGCAGATAAGTAAGTACATACCTAATTAAACCAGATCATGAGCAGAAGCAAACTTACCCTGATGGCTGTCTCAATGAACTTTCTGTGCACAAAGTGAGACATAATAATTTGGTGTAACTTCTGTCTGCTGGCCAAAGGTAGGAATAATTTAATTTAATTAGATCTCTGGTTATGATAATCGTTACAGTTTAGTTTATCATTCTGACGAGCTGGCTCCTGCACAGGCATTGATTAATAGAGAGGAGAGATAATGACTGCAAGATACAGCAAAGGGTAACTAGCCTCATTTAAAATTAGAACAAAGCAAGGCTACACATAGACAAGCATCCAGGGAAAAAAGTGTCAAAAGACATTCAGATCTCACACGGTCGGCTTACCTTGAGGGTCCACCTCCTTGGCGATCTTCAGAGCATCGGAGTTGGCGAGGTCAGTGTTGGCTGGAGTGACGGCCAGGATCAGGCAGCTCTCCTTCGTGATGAACTGCAACAGCATGTCCCTGATCTGGTGCTCGATGTCATGGGGCTGGTCGCCCACGGCCACTTTGGTCATCCCTGGCAGGTCAATCAAGGTCAGGTTGAGCACTGAGAGAGGCAAGCAGAGGAGAAGAAATGAGTCAGACAGAGGATACAAATGTGTGTGTGTGTGTGTGTGTGTGTGTGTGTGTTACCATGAGGGGAGTAGACACGTAGGTTGATGGGGATGGGGGAGATGCCCTTGTTGGACCCAGTGAGCCGGTCAGTCTCTGCTTCAATCTCAAGACGGACCTCATCAAAGTCCACAAACTTGCGGCCTTTACAGTGCAGGAACTCTGCATATTCTACATGGAGACAAACACACAAGAGAGATGATGACGATACAGACACTAAGGAAAAAACAGGAGACAGAAAAAGGGAAGTTGGCACAAAGAGAGACAGCGTGCGATCACTGAAGACAAAATTAGTTGTACAAAAAAAAAGCTGTTAATATCATGGATTTTACAGTATATTGTAGAGTGTGAAGTGTGCCTACCAGGGCCCATTCAATATATCAGTTTGCTGTAGTTTGTCCAGCAGGGGGCGGTCCATTATTATATAAGTGAGGTATTTACTATTCAGTGCACTGATGTTTAGAATTCATTTAGTCAAATATCCTGCCTCCGTTTTATATGTTGTCACACATATTTGATAACATTCCAAATATTATATTTAGAATATCAGCTGATACGTCGGATATCGGAATTTTCTTACTCCCTAATATTGGTATTGGCATCAGAGCTGAAAATCCCACATCGGTCTGGCCCTTACGCTTCCATATCCGCTGCATGGTGAATGTGCTGATGATCATTCTATTGCCAACATTCACTTTAAAGCAACACTATGTGACTTTGCCTGCAATTCACTGCTTTGAAAAACTAAACAAAACAATGCGTGATTTTAAAATGTGGCACAAAACAGAAATTTTAGTGAAACCGGGTCATACTTTACAGACAAAATGTCATCTGAATTCCCCCTGATGTTCTACGGCTGCTCTGTCTGTCTGCAGCCTTTTATTTTTGCGGAGCTGTCCCCAACGACAACCTGCTGCTGCAGCTGCAGCTTCGGTCTGCAGGCAGCCTACAAGCTGCTTTCAGGAACCTCTGTGTATTACAGAGTTGAGGCAGAGCAGTCGTAGGACATCAGAGAGAAAACCAGAAGACAATTTCTCTATAAAATACTCAAAGCAGTGGGTGGCGATCAAAGTTACATAGTGTTGCTTTAACCGTTTAACAGTTTGTCATCTTCTGAACATGGAATATTTTCATTCTTTTATACTAATTCATGCAGATTTTCTATCAAATACAGCTGTAAGTTTTGGCCACACACAACTGGCTCTATGTTGACAAAATCCTGGATTTAGAAGCATAAAACTGCTCTCGAATCATGTACACAACTTGCCTGCTTTATTATTAACCAGCTGGAGGATGAGAGGACGACGGGTGACGATGCCAGATCCTCTGGGCAAAAAGTCCCTGGAAGACAGACAATGACAAAGTTTAATACATGCAACTGCGGAACAAGGACAACAACAATGTGTCAGATCAAATGCTAAATATGAAGAAAGTAAACTTGAAAGGCTTTCACTCATTAACCCCTGATTTATTATTCAGCAACATAATTTTTCTTCTCAGTGTATAAACACTGACGGATAGAGGCACATCCACATTTTGTCTTTAAACATTCTGATGTCAAAACACGCTTCGACAAAAATAAGAGTGCGAGCTGAAGCTGTTAAATCGATCCCTCGGGGCTGCACAAGCACGTGTGTGCATTATTGATGCCAGACAGAGATTCACTTACATCTCTTTTCATTATAAATACTGCAGAGAGAAAGAAACATGTCTCTCTGTTACAGACATTTTCATCAGGATGGAAACTCCTGTTCAATTGAATTGTAATCATGTCCAGGTCACTGACCACACATCACTGCAGGCAACAAGCGTCCGTCTGTCTGTCTGTCTGGTCAGCAGCAAAGACAGAGCTGTGTTTCAGCTTAAGGTAAGCAGGCCACACACACACACAGAAGAGCACACACACATTTGTGCCTGTTGGCCACTGCTGACAGAGCATTCAGGATGTTACACAACAGTGATTCCCATCCTCTTTCCTCACCTCTTCCTGTCACTTATGAAATCACAACGTGAGTAATACAATCGGCAATGAGACAATCAATTAACATTTAGAGACATTTTCTCAATAAACGTCCCATCCTAACATTTGTACATCTGATAAATGCTCTTCAAAAGTACGGATTTGTTCCTTTTGCTGTTTTTTTCATTGTAAATTGAAAAAAACTGAAGGTCAAACATCAGTTTTGACTGTAGATGAAGGCACACGTGACGTGGACAAGTTACACTCAGCATGCGAGTGTTAAACTCTAGACTCAGTGCACTTTTTTGTACATGGTTTCACCTAATGCAGCTTTACTTAAAACGATATTTGAAGCGATTTCAAAGTTACAGACAAGTTTTCAACGGTGGATTACAATCAAGAGAGTTGTTGCTCAGTCCCGTAATTTCAGTCGTTTGGTTTGAGGTGATTGGAAAACTTCAGTCTGAGCTGTTGAAGTCAATGTTTTTCTCATTCACACGTTCCGATAAAACCAAACATGTTTCATATTATCATAGGTTTTTAGTTTTGTCTTATGCAAATTATGAATTTCAAAGACATGAACATTTTCAGCAATCAACAGGTGCGCTCTCGCCAGCACTCCACAGGAAGTTGCAGGGAGCTGTCCCCGTTCTCTCAACCGGGGCCGTGTTTACATCCTACAGCGTCTTCTTTCTGTGGCTGTTTTGTCTGCACAAACCACTGCGCACACAAGGGTCGCTGTGGCCAAAAGCTACATCTGTTCCTGCTCCCTTGTTTGTTTTCTGCTCAAAATTTGTTCTTGAAAATGTCCACCAGGTGCAGGATGGGAAATAATGTCAAAAGGAATCTAGCTGTAGTCTTACAAGTAGTGACGCTACAAAATCCTCAGTCTTTACAAAATCTTAGTCTGCAACTAAACGTGTTAGTTTTTGAAGTGTTCTTAAAGTTTTTTCAAAGCTCTCTAGTGTATGAATGGCACAAGCTGTTAAATTCCGTAAAACTGACACCAGAATGCCATGAATATCCGAATATTTCATATTTCTGAATATTTCATCATAATGCATCTTTGATTATCGTCTTGGGATGAATCAAGAATCGCAAAATTATGACACAATCGTTATCGTGGTAAACGTATCACTGTGCAGGATTGCATCATGATTTACTCTTTGATTCTCACCTCTACTGTGGACCCTCTGAAATAAGCCGTGAGTTCTCGCCACCTGTTGTCACAGTTTGCATGTGCGCACAAAAGCGTGATTTTGCCCTTAAAGTACCTCAGTGTATTCTGCTTGAACTCTTGTTAGAAACCTGAAGAGGAAAACTCTAAAGTGTTTTACAAACAAAATAAAAGTTTATAGACATCTCACTGAACTGTCATTTTTGGTGATGAAAAAAATTTTTTTTCTTCTTTTTCTTTTCTATTGCATCAATCATCTTGTGACTAGAGCCCGACAAATATATCAGTTTGCTGATATTATCGGCAGATGTTGGCCTATCGCAGATATATCGTATCGGTGTATATTTTCTCCAGTAAGTGCCAATATTGAAGCTGTTATTTAAGGCTGGAAAATGCTTGGACTAGTGATTTGAAATGGTGAAATCACGTAGTTTGTCCAGCAGAGGGCGGTCCAATATTTAATTGGTAACAAGTGTTTACTGGTCAGTTCACTGATGTTTGGAATAAAATTTGTTGGATTTCCTGCCTCCATAACGTATCTTTGTTGCACGTATTTAAAAACCACATTCAAAATATTTGTTACAGAATATCGGCCAATATACTGAACAGCAGAATTTTCTTACTCTCCGATATTGGTATCGGCATTGGCCCTAAAAATCTCATATTGGTCAGGCGCTTCTTGTGACCCCTCAGATGAATCTTTTGCTCTGTTGGAGGGGTCCCTAACCACAGCTTGGGAACCACTAGCTTATATGAGAGGAAAAATAAAAACAGATCAATTATCAGGAGAACTGTTAGATGCAGGTCTGGCTGACTGAAACCTGAATAATGAATGAATAGCGGAAAGCCTGTGTTGCACCTCTGTGTGTAGGCGTGCTAATTAACAAACATGAAAACAGCTCAGTATCTGGTACCCAGTGTGTCATATACACATGACAGTGCAGCTGGTGACATCACTGATGACCCCAGCACAAACACATCAATGCCCCTACTGTCTCCCCCAGCCACTGCTTGGGACTCGGAGACAAAAGGCAGCAGGGAAAAAAAGGAGACGTGTCCGACTGATCAACATTTCCAAACTCTGGGACAACAAGTGAAATCATTCTGACATGGCGACGAGTAAAATGTTCACTTGGAGATAAAAAAAAAAAACACACAGAGCTGCTGCGGATAACTGCAGAAGATTTGATCTCCATGGCTACTGTCAAGGCTTCCTCCCCTTCACGGCCGTGTGAAAAAATTTTCTTCAAATGTTGATTTGACTGTGTTTACTGCCTTTTTATAATCTGAGCAGAATGATCCTCACATATGGCATCAGCGGAGCTGGTTTGCTGCTGTTTGTCATCAAAGAGGATCCAAGACTGCTTTGACAAATTCCTTCAAGCATTTCATCAACCTCACAAAGACACCAGCATTGCAGACTCATTTATTCTGCCTGAGCAATAATTCATCCATCTGACAAAATGACCTCATGCAAACTACAAGAACCTTTCTGTGCCTCACCCTGAAACGTAAAACATTGACTTGATCTGTGCGATGTGACGCCTATAAAGATGTATTTACAACCCTCTCAAGGAAAAACAACCTCTGTAAATGTTTGACAGACAATGGGCCTCATATGAGGCAGTGAGCGCACGGATCAGCGTTCATATTCTAGCTGATGGAGTTTCTTTTTTCCTGTAAAGAGTCAGGATGTGGAGCCACTTTTAATATAACCCCCTCCGTTTTTGTCTCTCAAATAAATGTTTACTTGCGTAAAATGCGGAGTTAGGGATCGTGAATAGCTCGGCTCCAAAATGGAAAGAACCCTTTATGGGGGAAAAACGACTGGAAACTGGGAGGCACCGACACAGAGCGCGCAACAAAGTGCTTAGTTGGCGACTTTTACGCAAAAGCTCAGCGTAGTTTGTCTTAAAAGAACAGTAACAAACTAAAGTCGACAAAGGCAAAGTCACATTCACAAAGCCAGATCAATATCAGACTACATAAAAACGGGTACAACCTCCCGACGAAATTCTCCAGCACGGAGCTCTTCCCTGCGCTCTGCCCGCCGACGAC
The DNA here is from genome assembly GCA_029783665.1 of Naso thynnoides. Lineage (NCBI taxonomy): Eukaryota > Metazoa > Chordata > Actinopteri > Acanthuriformes > Acanthuridae > Naso > Naso thynnoides. The sequence goes on along the minus strand of JAQLOL010000019.1, from coordinate 16,388,069 downwards.
CGCTATCTGCGGCAGGTCCAAGTTGCAAGTCTGGCCGATGGAGCTGAAGGCGTCCTGGAGCTTGTTGATGAGGGGAATGAGGTCTTCCATTCCCCGGTTACCCATTGCGGCAGCTCGGTCAGCCCAGCGGGCTCGATCCTGATCTCCTGACCGGTCAAATAAGAGCCAAAGCGTCGCTCTCCCAGCAAACCAAAAGTTCCCAGATGGCACCGCAGTCTGTCAGCGATTCTATGAGTTTATTTCACTAAAACGCAGAACAGTTCGAGCCGAGACTTTCAACTGCGATCAGACGAGTGGAAAAGGTTATTAGATGGGTGATTGCATTATAAAAAGTAGAGACAGTAGACCGAAAAGTTCTGTCATCATCCGGTCAGGCGACACCCAGCCTCCGCCGGAGATTGTGGCTCCGCCTTCAGCTCTCATTGGTCAGCTGGGGAGTCAGTCAGCCTACTCAGACATTTTTACGATCCAGGTTTCCAACCATAGACTGCAACATGCACTTTGAAATAAGGAGGAGGGATGGTAGTTAATACTAATACTAGTTAATAATAAAAAAATTAAAAAAAAAAAAAAAACAAAGGAAGAAAAACTTTAGCTCCTAAATTTGTTACAATAAATTCTCCAACAGTGATCAGGACATCTGCCTCAGCCAGGGACAATCGATCATAATTATTGTATTATATATCATAAATTGACCTTTGCTTATAATTTCTATATTTTTTTTTACTTACATTGGTTAATTATTCCATGAGATGAATGAGAAAAGCCCAGACAGTTTTCAGATCTGCTTGCCTTTATCTTTACCTTGTCCTTCTGTGGAAAAATGGATTACATATCACAGCTTTTTGACATTTGGAGAACAAGCATTTAATCGATTAATCAAGAAAACATTTGGATTAACTGATAATATAAAATAAATATTTGTTATAGCTCCAAATGTGTAAGTTTGGTGTAACTCTTACAGGGACATTTTCTTACACAACAGCCATTTTGCCATCATGTGTGATTGCTTATGGTTGCTTATGTGACTTATAGTTTTTGCCAGATTAATAGAATTTACAAAAACGGTGAATGTATCATATGGAATTTATTCTGATCCTAAACTGATATTTTACATTTTACTTTTAATTTGATTAAAATGAATTTGAGTCTTAAATGAATAATTTACAATTTTAAGTAGGCCTATGCTAGATTTTTGGTTATGTACAAGATTAATTAACATGAGGCAAATAAAGTAACAATGTCCAAAGTTAAAATTCTGTTATTATAAGAAAAAATACAAAAATTTTTACATCTGAGATGTAAACATCAAAAGACAAACACTGTTTTCAGTGTTGCTGAAGAGCTGTGGCTGGAGTGCGGTTATAAAGGCCAGTTACCAGTCGAGCCACAAGAGGAAGCTGCAGAATAAAACGAGGTCAAGAAGAAAAAGGACTGACTCTCATTTTCTACATTTACTTTATTTGATACAGATATTTTGTATATAGTCTATTCACCACTTGGAGCCTTCATAGTCATAGTTAAGTGGGGAAATGAGTAAAAATAGAATATTTTTTTGCAATTATAAAGATATTTTTTAGGCTTTTGTGGCTTTTATTTCTTGGATAGGACAGCTGAAGAGTAGACAGGAAACAAGGGAGAGAGAGGGGAAGTGACATGCAGCAAAGGGCCACAGGTGGAATCAAACCCGTGGCTGCTGCGGTGAGGACATAGACTCTGTATATGGGGCAAGTGCTCTACCACCTGTGCCACCAGATGTCCCATTTTTCATTATAAAAGACATCTAAATATGTCTATTTAACTCAAAACAGAGGAAGCCACGACAGTTTTTTTGTTTGTTTGTTTTTTAAAAAAACAGAATGTAGCAAAATTCTGTTTGCATGCCTGTTAAATGTGTATAGCCCCATTTTATTGTCATTTGTTCTAATGCAGCAAGAGGCAGATTGCAGACTCATGCTGTCGTTACACTGAGGTTTCAGATTGTTGCCAGGTTCCATACCGTTTATTTAAATTAAATGCGTTTGATTGTCTGGATTCTTCAATAATGAAGAAGTAAAATCTATAACCAATACAAATGATCAAGTACTTCCAGAGGGATTATGCAATAGCTGAATAGGAACAAGTAGCTATACTGTTAATAAATCATCCTATCATGTTGTTCTTGCACATTTCAGCTGTGCATGTGGTTCACGTCCATCAGGTTGTGTTTATTACCCTGCACTGCTCCTGCATTCCTCTAGGGGGAACCACCTCACAGTTTGAGCATTTTACTGAGCACATTGATATTAAAATATTTACATCTACATGGGAAATTAATACCTATTCAGCTATAATAAATGCTAACAAGCTAACACACTGTGCCAAAAGATTGGGCCCATCATTCACACTTCTTGCTTAATAACTCTGAGCGAGTGGAGTGAATGTATGTACACTAGGCTCATGCGTATTCTCAACAGCAGGGGTCTTCAACCTTTTTCGGCCCAGGGACCCCTTGATTGATAGAGAGACAGAGCAGGGACCCCCAGATTTACAAAAATAAAAAATACTCAGCCATAATCATGTTTGTAAAAAGTGATATTATTGCCCATTAAAGTTAAAGTTTACTTTTAATTGAGTTTGCGCAACATAATTTTTGTCCAATATGTAAAAAAAATTCCCAGGTATAAATTATTTTGATGAAAATTTTTAATTATTTTGGGGGACCCCTGCAGCACCTCCACGGACCCCCTAGGGGTCATGACCCCATGGTTGAAGACCACTGCTTTACAGCGTGCTGACACCATCAGGTGAAGCCTGCTTATGTCAACGTTTCCTCTGCTGCAGGAGTTCTCCTGACAGATGCGTAGACACAGGCAGAGGAGCCATTTGTACTTGAGTCAGGAAGTGTGTTCTCATGAGTGGAGACCCTGCTGTCAATGACGGAGACGCTGTCTGAGTCCTTCCGGAAAACAACGCTGGAATAGTGGACCTGATCTTCAGAAGCATTGACGGTGGCGTAAACAGACAGCAGTGCCTGCCCAGAGCTCACCTGCTGGTTCTGCACCTGTATCTCCTCACAGTTATAGTCAAGACGATTTTCCTGCAAAGAAAAAAGAGAAGCAGAGTGATAGATGCAGCTTTTGTTTGCCGAATGCAAACTCATAAACAGAGACACACACACCTCTGTGCTACATCCAGCATTTGTCCTCTGCTCTGAAGATTTTCCTGCAGCACAACACACTGACAGAAATGATTTGAATAGAGGGAAACAACATGATATTTCATTCAAAGTTGCATCTCACAGTCACAGCTTTTTCTAGTAAATTTATCTGTTGCAATTGGAGAAGTGCTTGCCTCCTTAATTTAGTTATTCAGCATGAAAATCATCTGATCTGTTTTGTATATAAACATACTATTGTAACTCTGAACTCTCAGAGGGGAGGTGGGGGTGGGGGGGTGGGGGGGATTTCCATCTCTCACCTTGAGTCTTGAGAAGTTTATCTTTGACCAGCAGAAGAACAACAACTACTATCAGAAGCAACGGCAGAAGAGCAGCCAGGCCGCCAACCATGCCTGTAACCAAGAGACAACAGTGAGCTGCTAATGCTGCTGGCAGAGATTCACACTTTTGAACATTCATGAAAAAATGAGAGGGTGTGGTAGTGTGCGTTGGTAAATATAGAAAGGCATAAAAAGCAGTTGTTTGTTAGCTTTAATTAAAGTATGAAGTCACCATTGTCTAGATCGTTTTTTTCTGTCGGAGGAGACACACGGCCGGGATTTTTAGTTTTGTTGTGCTTTTCAGCTGTGAGAGGATAAAAAGATGGAAGGTTATGAATGACATGTTAAGTCATACACACACACACACACACACACACACACACACACACACACATACAAATACAACTGTTTTTTATGTTGGTTAAGTTGTCTTAATCTGTTTTTGCTCCTATTCCAGGTTCCATTCTCCATCATCACAGACAGTAATGGAAGAAGTATTCAGTTTCAGAAGCCTTTCAAACTATTTACATATAGTAATCAACTTTTCCATACACCAGTTTTCCTTATTGTTGGCAGAGTTGCCTCCTGAGGTCTAATACATATCTACTGCATGAACTTGTCTGGCTGCACTGTAACAGATACACCAGCTGCTCTCTGTTGTATTTCTGACAAGGCAGCTGCTCAGATAGCATCCACTGTGGTATTAAACTGCACTTGCTGTTACCACAGCAACCACAGGTATCCTCAAATCAACCAAGACCAAGTGTGTAACCATGTGAAAAATTATGTAAATCGATCTTTTGTATGTTAACTCTTATTTTAAGAAGTAACCACAAACTTAAGCAGTAAATAAATGTCGTTGAGTGGAAGTATAAAGTAGCAGAAATCAGAAATATTCAAGTGAAGTACAAATATCCCCAAACTGTACTCATGTACAGAGTACATGTACTCAGTAACATTATACTACTTGAAATAGTCACAATATCTTTCTAATTTCTGCTTTTGTATGTACTATATGTATATCAATGTAAGGGAAGCAAACACTTTGTTATGATTAAATTACTCTGCTGTATTTGCAGACTAGATAGAAAGTGAATAAGTTTGAGTACTCAGCCACGGTAAAGAGAATTATTTTTGTGTTAAGCGTGCTGCCGTGTCCTTTCAGAGCCACATCAGTACGTTCTGGAGTCGGCTGTGCTCACTTTACTTACTGACCCATAGAAGTATTTCAGTTTTTGGTTATCCCTTATTTTAAAACTGCAGTTAAATACATCTCTGCCCTCTTCCTTTGTACTTATCAGTTCCTCACAGTTGAAAGGATTCTCCCCTTTGCACGGGAATTTCTCATTGTTCTCGTGGCTGGCCGGATAGGAACAGTTGATCGTTACCTCCCCTCTTACGTTCATTTTTGCTGTTTGTTTAATTTCATCCTCGCCTAAAAAAGAAAGAAAGAAAGAAAGAAAGAAAGAAAGAAAAAGATCAGTTCTCAGCTTGTTTCATGCTGATTAATTTTGAATCAGGATAATTAAAAATGAATCAATACTCACTCAAAACAAACAGATGAATCTGAGTTAAACATGTACTGGTTCTGTTAGATCCTTTCAGGACACACTGGTATTTCCCAGCATCATCCATGCTCAGATCAGAGATGGTCACAGTGTAGACTCTTCGCTCTTTGTCCAGTATGAGCAAATACTTGCCCATCCTCGTCTTACTTGACATGTGAGTCTGTATCAAAGAAGTGCAACTTAAGTTTTCTTTTTCTCTGCAGAAGTCTCTGTTGGTGCTTCCTTTCTCGCTTGGGTACGTGCAGTTGATGGTAACAGAGCGTCCATGAGGTGCCCTCAGGGTTTGTGGTGAGTTAACACCTGCCAGAGAGTTCAAGCATGACTAGATGCAAAAGTGAAAGGCAGAATTTACATGAGATGGCATTTGTTTATTCAATATCTGAATATTACTGTCAAAATAAACCTGTCCACACCACAAACAGCTGCTTTCTGGGCTGTAATGACTGTCACGTAAATATCAGTAATGGAAAAAGTTAGCATTCTTTGAGTTTTTTACTTAAAAGTCCAGAGCGCAAGATTCAGAGGGATCTATTTGGAAAATATGGCAGAAATGCAACATAATCTTCCTAAGTATGTTTTCATTAGCAAATAATAACCTGAAAATAACAATCATTTTGTGTGAACCTTTTATATCTTCAAAGGAGCTGGTCCTTTTCTGTAAGTACGCCACGTTGCACCGCCGTATTTCTACAGAAGCCTAGAATGCACAAACCAAACACGGACTCTAGAGAGGGCATTTCCCGTTACTCACAAATTTTGCGACCACCATTTATCCTCCTTCACACTTGAAAGGGTGATAGGAGGAAATTTCAGGCAGGTACAATCTACAACTTCACCACTCGATAAATCCCATACACTGAGCTTTGAATGCTTCTCACAAGCAAAGATCATGCATTATCATATTTCAATCTTACTTGAGTGTTATCAGTGAAATATTTTTATATAAAGTAGTAAAAGAAATATTGTATCAAAGGTAAAAGTACTCAGTGTGCATATTTTCATGCAGCCCGTTAAGTGTTCATTAAAACATGTTCAAATGAAGTATATTGAAAACTCGAGCATGTCTCTTCATCACTTACAGGTCGTGCCAACAGGTCCTCCTTTCTCTCCACTGACAGATAATAAATTCACACCGGCTGTCATGAAAGAAATGCAAGAAAAATGGTGTTTCACTAAAACAGTGACGGCAAGTTTCTGCCAAAATAGTCTATGTTTCACTCTCATCAAAGAAAAACGCAAAGAAAGTGATTTAATTACCTGTCATCAAGTAGATGATGACTCTTGGGGTAAGTCCCATAGTCTTAGTCCAGCTTAAATCCTACCTTATCAAATACAAGCAGCTGATATCATTTATCAGGACATTAACACTTTCACTATGTGTTTTAGTATTCCTGACACACCCTCTGCCTTTCTGCACTAACAGTCACAGTGCAGTCCACTTCTCCTTTTCAGCACACAACCTGAAATCATTTGCATGTTGTTACAAGGGTGCAGGGTTTTTTTATGAAGTGAGAGTGAAATAGATATAGAGGTGGAAGAGAAAGATACAGAGAAATGGAAAGTGTAAGAAAAAAAAAGCGTGGCACAGCAACATATAACGCCGTGGGAGAAATTTAAATTTTAAAAGCTTCACGTCTTTATTTTTTATGTTTAACGCAACACATGAACCGAGTGAGTGTTAAGTGAGAAAACACACACTGGAACTATTTATACTGAACAAACTTTAAACTACATGCCTAAATGATGAGAACACAAATAAATGAGAAAATGGAACAATAACAACATCAAGGATTATGTTTTTATGTTTTCGATGGTAGCGTAGACTAGAGAGGGTGCAGCAGCTGATCTGATCTGTCCCTTGGGCTCTGTGGACCCCTCAGTGTTGAAGCCAGCCGTGGAATAAACCACATGGACGTCCTCACTGATGTGTTGGTCTCCGTCGTCCTGCAAAAAGGAACTGATTGAACCTTTGAACATGGGATCAGCCATCCGAGTCTGGACTGTGGCTGGATGGTAGATTGATGTGCAGGCGCCTGGACTTCTGCGATTGGTTACTGCTGCGTACAAGCTGTCAGGTGCGTTGGTGCTGACTGATGGCTCCAATTCTCTTCGCTGACCCAGGCTGTGATTCTCCAAGTCCATCAACTGCTGGAGGACACACACAGTTTTGTATGAAAGTCTTGTGATCTCAGACACAATCGTGCGCAAAGAAAGACGTCTCACCATGCTGCTTGCGTGTGTCCATTGGCTCACGTCATGTTTAAACACTGCTGGGATAAATACACAGTTAGATCTAATAAATTCTTAAATAGTTCCAGCTGATAACAGAGTAGCACATTCGACAGTAAAGTAAAATGAGCTCTCTTACCTCTTGCTGTGTCATGTCTGTGTTTTCTCAGTCTTAGGAACAAAAACATCCACAGACTCACCAGCAGGACGACAACAGCAGCAGCAGCAGCAGCAGCAGCTGAGTACAGCTCTTTTCCTGCCACTGGTGACAACACTAGAGGGGAGTTTGTGAAACAAAAATCCAAAGTCCCTATTGATTTCTAATGCCTGCTCACTCTTCAGTTTAGTACAAAAATGTACTTGTTCAGTATAACAACTGACATTACTAAGCATTTCTTTATTATGTTTTTAAATGTTGTTTTCTGGCTTTTCTAGACAGTGGCCCTGAAGTGCCAGTTACAATCACGAAATGAAAACACAACTGCAAAAAGTAAAACTCAACATTTCACAAAACATAGGTGCAAGTAGGAAAACGTGACTGCAAAACAACAACAAAAAAAAAACACTCTGAAAAAAACCGTCCTTGTCCTTGTGTTTTTTCTTTTTCTCTTCTTTTGAGTCCCTATTTGGGATTATGTTTTGAATTCTATGTTGTGTTTTACTTTTTGAAATTGCGCTTTAATTTTGTGATCTTGATTGGCACTTAAGGGGCCACCATATTTCTATGTTTTATAGCCACGCCTATTATAAAGAGTGACCACCAGAGGGCACTGTTCCAAAGGATCTTTTGAATTAGCCTATTGTTAGAATATCCATGACATTAAAGTGAGTTCAAATTAGGATAACCACCAATAAAAAGAAGATATTATACATTTTTTAACTACCATACCTCATATTTCTCCAGCATAATTTGTTGCATGTGATGTTTTACCTGTATGCGTATTTGCAGACGATGTGGAGACAGAGCTAGAAGAGGGTGTAGTTCCTGCTGGTTGTGGCTGATTCCTGGTGATGGCCCGCCCTGTCGTTAGCACAGGAGGAGTCACAGTGACCAGCAGAGGTTTGAGAGGTGCAGCAGCTGTTGAAGAATGACAACAAGTGTTCAGGGAGAAAGAATGAAAACGAGAGCAGTAATAAGAAAAACCATAGAGATGGAAGACAATCTGACATACCTTTGTAGACTTTGAGTTTGATTTCTATTTTAGGATCAAATGTGTATGCATCTATTTCACACCAATACGTCCCGCCATCACTCAGGTTAAGGTTATTGATGGTCACCTTCAGGATTCTTTGCCTGGTGTCATCACAAAGCTTATACTTCTCTTTTTGTGTGCACTCAGTGTTTTCACCTGTGATTTTACTCAGAAGCTTCCTGTGACCAAAGTCACCCTTGTAGAAATATTTAGGATATGTTTCATACCCCGAGTCGTATTGGCAGGGGATCTCAACCTGCCCTCCCTCCGGAGCTGATCGCTGAATTTTTTGTATTTGGCCTGTGACTGCTTTAGAAGGAAAAATAAACACAGGAGATAATTTTATCATTTAATTAATTCTCTTTGAATTAATTAAAAAAGCAAATATTATCAGCACTAAAATAAAAGAATACAAGTAGTATGGGGAGATCGTTTTTATTTTGCTGCAGGAATGTGTTCAGTACTCACCAGAGAACAGCCAGATGCCAAACAGAAACAGTTTCCTCATTGTGATTTTTGTTGGATTCTCTCTCACTTTTTCTTTCCCCTGTGTCCAGTTGTTTTCTCTGCCCTCGGACCACTTTAGCGAGTCACAAATCAATCACTCATCATTTTCAAGAGGCAAATATAGAATCTCACAATGAACCAGGAAGTCTTGAAATTAATCATAGAGCGTGACTCAAGCTGTTTTGAGAAGCTTGTCCACTGCACGCTGTTCCTTTGATCATATCACTTTTTCAGTTCACTTGTGATTCAAGCTGTGCGTGTGTGTGTGTGACTGGTGTGAATACATTCCTATCAGCACCCATAAACAATAGAGAATAAAAAGAAAAATGCAAATTTGATTGTTATTTCATTACAATAAAATAGCAAATCTACCTTTCATAATGTACAATTTTCTTACACGTTTTTATTGCAATAATTATTTAAAAAATACATTCCAAATTATTGGACTTTTTTATATCAATTTGTGAATTTAGCCTTATAAGAGCAACTCTGTAGTTGCCATACAGTGGCTTCCACTTCTTTGCTGCACTTTCTATGCTCAGCAGAGCATAAGTTCACATACAAGAAATTTGACTTTTTGAGAAGGACAAGCGTGTGTGTGTGTGTGTGTGTGTGTGTGTGTGTGTGTGTGTGTGTGTGTGTGTGTGTGTGTGTGTGTGTGTGTGTGTGCGTGCGTGCGTGCGTGCGTGTTACATAAACTTTTGGGCTTTGGAGGTGAGAGTCCAGCTCAGACTTCAGCATTTCTTTTCATTCTTTTATTTATTTTGCGCTCTTCAAAACATTCCACAGAATGAATATTAAGCTGACATCTGTCAGCTGACTAAAAATATGACTACAGATAACAGATAATATAATATTAATACATTTAATTTGAAAATGTCTTTCAGGACACCCAAGGTTGCCTCACAATGCATTAAAAGACATGAAAATAACAGCCAAACAAATGGAAACAAAAGGTGGTATAAAAAACAATGACATGGAATAAACAGGACAAAAAGGCATAAGGATAGGAGACATTAGGTGGAGAAGGGGGCAAAATACAGAAACACTAAAACCACTTTACTTACAAACGATACAGAATAATATTTTTTAATTGACCAACATCCCTTCAACTCTTTCTTACATCCATAGATTTTAAGACTATTTTCAACCTCACTCCTGTCATCATTACACAATCACTCTGATCAACACTGAATGAGCATTACTTTCCATGTTATTGGTGAGATGTTCACATCAACAGGAAAACAAAGGTTTGTAAAGTTACAGACTTTATGATGGACTTTGTTAGCTGTAATAACTAAAAGAGATTAATCTGGAATTTTCCTTTTTAACGGTATCAGTAACAGTCAATCTGCTCTTTGACTCCCAGATGTCCATCTTTAAGCTCGCTGTTTTCATGAAGGCTGTGATAGACATGCTCCTCCAGCTCGCTGAGATCCAGATTTTGGTACTGGTAGATGTGCTCTGGTTCATCTACATTAATATATTCAACAAGACCAAAAGAGACAGTGGACTCCCGATTATTTGGCATTAGGTGGGAGCAGAGGTAAGGAGGTGGAGGTGGTAAAGCTGAAAGTTCGTCACAGTCTAAAGTCGAACAGCTGCAGTTCTGTTCTTGATGTTCAGTTGTTACACCTGGCCCCATTGTCTCATAGTCAGCTGACATCTGCAGGATGAATAAAAACCTGCTGAAAGTGAACTGCATCTCACATGAAAAAACATAATATTCTTTAAATGTTAGTTAGTGTTTACTTGACAGCCGCAGGCAAACAACAGCCATGCTAGTATCTCTGTGAGGCCTTGGTGTAGTTATATACATTTATCTATGGGATTTATTTGTGTTACTTTGAGCTAAATGCTAACATCAACAAGCTAACATGCTTACAGTGACAATGATAACATCCTGATGTTCATCAGGTATAATTTTCAGCATGTTTACCATCTAATTTAATTGTGTTAGTGTTGGGATCCACAGATGAAGATGTTAATTTTGGAATTTCAACAGGACTGTTTCTGAATAAACATGTTTCTCATCTACCAGCCTTGACGCTCCTGAGCTCCAGCCAGAGCTCTCACCAGAAGTTCCAAGTCCTCAAGGGATCTTCTTCTGAACTTCAGCTGCTGAGAGCTGCAAACAGCA
>JAQLOL010000019.1:16364623-16376852 GCA_029783665.1 Naso thynnoides | reverse complement strand
GTCCTTCCCACTTGCGCCGGTAGGAGGGACAGGTGGAGTGCCTGCGCCGGGCTGCGCCAGACTGCGCCATGCACGAATCTTGCAAATGCACCTGCGCCCAGTCTACGAAACTAGGGCCCTAAGAGAGCAACTAACCAGCAGTTAACCATGTTATTAGTATGACATATACATAATATTTGTTACAATGTTACAGTGGCAATGGATTGATACAGGAGAGGCGTGCCTCAGTCAGAATTTTTAAGGCCGATTACAAACCACCAACTGCTGGATGCAGTATTGGCCAGTGCAATTTGCATATTAGAAGGTGCCCAGACACAAAGTGCATATGAGATCAGTGGGATGAGAGGGTGGGCACAGGTGCTGGAACACATACAGAAAACGATGCTGAAAACATGCCACATACGCAACGTATGCTGTGGGGCTTACACAGACCTCAGTTTCAAATGATTTACATGATTATGATGTTTTGGCAATATTTTGAGATTGTTGAACTACACACGCAAATGCCCACATCACCTCATGTGGGGCTTATAGCAGCAATTAATTTTCTGAACAAGTCTAACATATACAGTAAGATAGTAGCCAATAAAAAAAGAATCAAACAAGCTTTCTAAAATTTAATTATCATTTAAAGATTGGCACTGCAGCCAAAAATATGAAATAAGAAATGACATACAGGAAATACAAATATTTATTTAAAAATGCAAAACAATTGTAAGTACTTACAGGCTCTAAAAATGTCTAATTTTCTTGCAAATTGCAGCAGTGACTCAACAACGAGCTCTGACGACAGCAGGTCATCAATAATCATGGACTAGTATCCCAAGAAAGGCATACTTTTCGTCTCTGGTACATGAATGAGTCTGGCAAACTCCACCAAGTGTTCTCTTTTAGAGTGCATTCATACGGCTTTCAACAAGATGTAGCATGTACCAGGGCACACCCAGTAGGCCTTGAACTTGGAAAAGTATTAAATAAAATTTTTTTTTGGATAACACTAAAATAATTTATATTTTGTTTTGATGCCATTTATGTTCAGTGTAAAGGACTTTGAATTTAGTTGTTGAAATGTGAGGTCTTTTTAGGCATGTAATTACCCATGTACAGGCTTCTAACAGGCCATATATGTGTTAAATTCCTTAGCTTTTGAATACAAAAAGAAAGATGTGCCTCACCTGAAATGCAGGTGAGCTTGGTTAATTTTCCACTGTCACTCCATCCAGGGCCTGAAATATCACTCAATAGACTGCTGGTCAGTGCAGCCCTACTGTCATTGCCTCTGTCAGTTCTCTTCTTGTGTTGATGCCTGTACACTTAGCCAAGTCACCTGAGTCCAGTGCATTTAGGTTTATCTGCAGAATGCTGGCTCTGTAGGATGGCTGAACTGTGGCTTTTTTCCCCTATTTGTGTAGAAATATGTCTTCACACCACTAATGTTAAAAGAATACCATTAGACATTTCAAAATCTATGTACTATTTTTTCACAAGGAATTTTATTAGATTTTTTAAATAAAATGTTCATTTATAATTTTATGCAGGAGTTACACTACTTTTATCATCTCATCCTTGAATATGAACAAAGGGGAAAAAAACAGTTTCACCTTCGTCTGTTGTAGCAAAGAAAGGGATGCCTCTCACACCCTCAGACATGAGGTTTGCTGTCGCTCATATTTTTATTACAGAAGCCAAACGATAAGACCATTTTTCAGGCTTGTTGATTATTAGTCAACTGTAGCATTTAGCGACTTTATAAAGGACCTACAAATGTCAACTGACAACAAAACATTGTCTGTTAAGGGCATTAAAATTACACCTGATAGTGCAACTTTGGTGGCAAAACCCTGCTAGACGCTACCAGTCAAACACAAAAGAAATCTGAGGTATGGAGGTTAAAGGAGCCTTTCTATTAAATCTCCAGAGTTATTTTTCTTCCTTTCAATGAAAAAAAAAAACAAATCAAACAACAACAACTAAATTATTACAATCAATTAGATCTCTTGGACAACAGTTTGACTGCAACAAAGAATGACAAACAGTGATATCGAACAGACTTCAATGACAAACAATATTCACTCACACAGAGACAGTGTGATGTCCCCAGTATGTGTGAATGGAAAATAAATTAGTGAATAGATTAATTACCTGGCAGGTAGAAAACCCTGAAAAACACCATCCACCAACCTCTATATTGTGTGTCTGTGTGTTTGAGCTCATCTGCAGGGCAGCTGTTACAGTCAGCCAAGTCACATCACAGGCAGGGTTCTCTGTCAGAAATTACATTTTAAATGAGTAAAGTGAACCTTGAAAACATGACCACACATTCTGAACAAACTGAAGTGAACCTTTGCCACGTCCTGATGTATCCCAGAAAAAAAGATAAACCATAGGAGTGTACAATGCAGACTGATTTGTTTGGTATATTACTGTTACAGCACAATGGCTATGCCAGAAAAATGCATCATTACAAAAAATCTTTTGAATCCTGTGACAGAGGGGCTCCATGGCACCATGTTTTATACAATATTAAAGGGTAGTCTGTCTGAGACTAACTTAAATGTTCTTGTACTCTTAATGAGTGTTCAGACTGAAAGCAATGAATGTGATGAATGCCACAAGACTACATACAAAGTCATTGTAAAGGTACAATTCGACGCAACGTCACTTCGGGCGATATGAATCTTTTGATACATAAAGATAACTGAAGATGCGCACATCCAAAAGCCAAAATTGGGCAGGTGCTGAGGTGATGGCCGTAAACAATAAAAAAGACAAAAAGGACTCACACTCTGCAGGGCTCCGTTAAGGTGATGTATTGCACCGCAATGTGACATACATTTCAAGCGTACCCGCAAAGCTCTTGCATACACTGTAAAATATAATAAGTTGACTTTACTAAAAAAATATATGCAAACTTGCTGCCTTAAAAAAATTAATTTATGTTGACTTGGATGAATCAGATTTGATTAACTTTATTATTGTGTGTGCAGTACTCAAATTAACTTAAATAACTGGATTATAGTAACTTGTTTATTTTGAGTTTGCAGTACTCAGATTAACTTGAATAAATTAGATTACAGTAACTTATTTATTGTGAGCTTCCAGTACTCAAGTGATAGCTTATTTCTCTTTAGGTTTGCTCATCCATCATATTCAGGTCAACTTAATTTTCTTGACCCAAAAGAATTTTACAATAGAAATTACAACAGCACATGCTAATTTCATTAAAAACACATTATCTAACAGTAGTGACCCCCAAAAACACAATGAATGGAGAACACTCAATGGATTAACTCAGTAGAATTAAAATTTATTTTAAAATGCTCAACAATGCATTTAACAAGAGACATTGGCTTTTGACAGGCTGAAGAGTGTTTTGTTAATGCTTGGTATGAAGTGAACAATCAGTAGTTTGATTACAAGCCTACTTAATATTCTACTATAAATTTTAATTGTATTACATTTTTATTATACATTTACAAGCTATGGCAATAAGTTTTATGCCCAGCTTCACCACCTCCTGAAATCAGACCAGCTCCTTTATTTTCTGTCTTACATTATTCGTCAAACTATTCAATCCAGGTGCCTTGCTACAACAGTCACAACATCAAAGATGAGGCAGACCTAGAATAATAAGTTTGTCCAGTAATGTAAGTGAGAAAACGACAGCTTCTCGGCCGAACAAGTCAGTTTTGAGTCTCTACTACATTTTTTGAATTAAACATTAGCTCAAACAATTGAACTAAGAACTTTTACTGACCTGGGAACATGTTCCAGTTTTGGACAAGAAAAAATATCAAATAACCTCTCTCTACAAAAATGCACAATATAAAAAAACAATTATGTTCCTGAAATAATTACAAGAAACAATATTATGTGAACAAATATCTTTAACAGAAACTTTCTGAAATAATAATTTTTAGTTCTGTAGCTTAGGGTTATGTTTGGTGCCTATACTTTTTGAGGAACAAAGTAACAACCTGAAACATAATGACAAACGCACATTAACAACAAACATTTCCTGTTCTTCCTCTCTTCAAAATAAGAGTCCTGGATGTGCTGGCATTACCTGTACAAAAGCACACACATTTCTAAAAAAAAAATAGGTTACACTTCTTTCTCAGTATGAGACACAGAAAACTATTGATATTGCTGAAACAATAATATTGGTGTGTCAACACTACGTAGGCATTTTAAATCATTGGGATTATCTAATCTGACGTGCTGAAAGTTGCTATCATCTTGAAGGAGCTGTATAACCAATACAATCCCAATGAAGTGAGATGCCTGTGCAGTGTTGATATACTAATATTGCTGATATTTCCCTGTGTCTCATACTGAGAAAGAAATATAATCTATTTTGTTAAATTGCTCACATCAGAAGATTCTGGGTGAATTTAAGTCAATTTTCTGTGCTTTATACAGGTAATGCTGGGACATCTGGTACGCTATTTTGAAGAGGGGAAAGCATGGTTTGGTCTTAATGTGCAAGTGTCACTGTGTGCGTGATAATGTGGCACATCACTTGTTCAGCAAGTAAAGCCCTGGCTCCAGGTTGTTATTGTGCACCTCATATAAAGTATAGGCACCTAACATAAGCCTATGCTACGGAAATTACTGAATAATACCTGAACCGCATCATTGTCCACTCCTATCCTGTGATTTTCAAAGACTAACAGGCGAGATCCTGTTCTCCTAATTTCAGGACATTAACTCAGAATTAAAAGATATGGCGTCACACTCATTACCCGTTACAACATGAGCTTGAGCTCTTGTAAAGCTAATTGGTCAGATTTCTCCGATAACAATAGTGATCAAAACTGGAACTACAATCAACATGGTTTCATGGTCTAAACCGTGCAGCAGTGATAAAATAAACATAAAAAATAACTCTTTTTCAAACAGTACAAATACATTTGAAATTCAGTTCAAATTCAAATTTCACTTGAACATTATACATAGAACAGTAAACAAGTCAACTTGTTTTTCTCACATCACCAAAAGAGTACATGCAAAATGTGTACTGTAATACACTGCAAAAACCTAAAATCTTACCAAGAATATTTTTCTTATTTCTAGTCAAAACGTCTCATTTCTAGTCAGAAATGTCATCAGTCTTAAAATAAGACATATCAACTAAAGAGTAACTTGTTTTTCACTTGTTTCTATGCAAATTTTCACTTGAAATAAGTACTTGCACTTGTCCATGGAACAAGGCTTTTTTACTTGTTACAAAGCAAAAAAATGTTCCATGGACAGATTTTTCTACTTATTTGAAGCTAAAATTTGAGAAAAAGTGATTTCGCTTGAAACAAGTGAACAACTTAGTTTTTAGAGGTGATGTATCTTATTTTAAGTGTAATGACATATTTTTGTTTAGAAATGAGACATTTTGACTAGAAATAAGAAAAATGTTCTTAGTAAGACTTTGAGTTTTGGCCTTCCCCAGTAGTTTGTTTTTCAAAGTAAGCAGTTTTGGAGGGAGGGTTTTGTTTCCCAATCCAAGCATGACTGCTTGAATAAATTTGAGTGGGACATACATAAGCCCAAATATGAGGCAGACTGCCTGGTGAAAGTCTCTAACATTGTCCCTGACAGTACTTCCCTCAAGTACGATGGCAGTGGAAATGGGCTGGAGGTGCACTGCGTTTAGACCCTGCTGCTGAGCATCTTCGTTGACAACAGTCAGCACCCCAACTGTCACTAAGGCAAGTACTTCTTCTTTCGCTGTATCTTGCAAAAGAAGCACATACAACTACCTTTTGAATCTGGTCTTCTTTTGGGGGAAAAAAATCCCCTGGTGCAACCCTAAATTCATTCACATTGTATTTTAATTCTGTAGATTGGAGGTTTTTCAAAGTGTGAGATAGAAGAATTCACATTCTTAATTAAATTACATTATGTACTATAAACTAATTAACTAGGGATTCTCATTATTTATGAGTGAGATCAGAATCCACCTGATTCTGATCAACTGAAAATAATTATATTTTAAATTTAGTAAATATGATTTGTCAATAAATTGAGATCAATAGGTTTCTTTCTTCTTTCAATATGTTACTTACAAAGTAAGTCTTGTAGACTTCACTGGAGTCATCACCAAGTACAATAGGCCTTTGAGGACAACAGAGCGAAGTGCTGTCACATCTGGCGACTAAAAATACAGAGAAAACAGATATAAGTTAAGAACTTTGTAGCATTTTGAGGGGTGGGGGGGAATGTGTTGATATACTGTTCTGTATTTCTTCTAATAGTGTAGGCTTATATTAGAGACAGGACTTTAAGTTTTATTAGTATAACTGGTAATATCTAAATACCTCATTTTACACATCCCACGTTCCCTGTAAAAAAAAATTTTTTAGTTAATATAAACTGGAGAGGGAGCACTGTACATGGAGAAAAGTGTCATGTTTCACCGTCATGTTTCACTGTCTGTTAAGTATTTTATTTTTCTCCCTCATGTTTCATGTCATGTACTTCCTGTTTTATTTTGTGATCACTCTCCCCTGTCTCTGTCCAGGTTCCTGTCTGCCCTGCCCCCCTCCTTGTCTGTGCTCACCTGATCCTGATTGTGTCTCCCCCACCTGTGTCTAATCATTCCCCTTTAGCACTGCTTATATTCTCCTTTTGTGTCTTGTCTCGTGGCCAGTTCGTTGTAGTTCATAGCTCACATTCCAGCATTCTTTCATAGTTATAGTCATTGTTCCTGAGTGTTTGATCCTTGCCTGTTTTTTGACCTTGCCTCTTGCCTCACGTTTTTGGATACCTCTGCCTGGTTTGATTGCTTTCCCATGTACCGACCTCTGCCTGGAAATAAACCTGTTTTTTGAATCTCAACGGTCTTGTTGTTGTGTTGTTGAGTCCTGCTCCGCTGTGCTATGTTCTTGACAAAAAGCATGTACGAGGGGAGATGACACAGACATATATGAGCAGAGCAGCCGTGCACATCCAAAAAAGTCAGGCACTGGACCAAACGATCAATGCTGAAGAGAAAGAAAAAAGTCTGCACAGTCTTCGTGTGTATTTATCTTTCTCCACATGCAGGCAGATTTTTTTCCTTCTCTCCCACAAACCCCCCCACCCCCCCACCCCCCCTACGTTGCGCATCCCCGTTCACTTGTTCCCCTTTTTTTCTGAGTGCTCATGAAAAGCAATTCGGACGTCTCTGAAGAGTCGACATTTCTAGCGTCTCACTTCTGTTTGTACACCTGTCCCCACCGGCGTGTAAATTTCACCTGCCCCTCATATGAATTTGTAAAAATGTGGTGCAAGCTAGCTTGCAAATGTCTGGCTAGGATATGCCACAAACCTCTCCCGCCGCCCCAAAAAAATAACAAACCCTGTCTCTCAACATAATGACTTTGAATTCAAAACGCCAAATTTCACCCAAAACAGAGTAGTCTACCATAAACTGTAGTTTACATTTGTTTCCAAAAGTGTTGAAGTTTCTGTCACGGTCAGATAGCATGCTTGCTAGCGGTGATATTTGAATTTGATTTAATTGACACTCCTCCCTGGCAAGCACACAGTACTACACCTCAGCAAGACAACTCGATGGTTTACAAAATAGTAAAATATTTACTTACCAAATCAATGTGCTAAACACAAGTAATCCCACAACGCCGACGATAATTGAAAAAGGTGTTGAAGAGAGCACTGGCTGACCATCCATGGGTTGGACGTATGTGAGAATGTTCAAGTTTCAGGAAAGAGCGAAGTAGATGAGGCAGATCGGCGCATGTCTGTAAGAACGCCCAAAGGACACTGGGTACAATAAATGACTTTTTCTAATTTGGCTTAACTGGGATACATTAAGTCAAGCATGTTTTCCAACCCGATATTACTACTTACTTATTTAAAAGTAGTGTTCATAACAGGTTGATGAAAACTGAGTTTGGTTCACTTGTCATATTTAATTCATTTGTGTAGCATTTACAGTGTAATGATTTGTTTACCATTAGTGAAACATTAGCTACTGATTTGTTAATGGTAAGCAAATCATTACCTACCAGTCTGTTTACCGGGAACAAATGTGGAACGAAGGAGGAACAACTGAGTAGTTAATGAGTAGATCCTCATTCAATCCTCAGCGACTACCTACATTTTGTGTCCAACTGTCTGTTTATCAGTAATGAATCATTACCTAATGATTCCTTATCCCTTAACGAATCACTTTCTAATGATTTGCATTACCTGATGATTTTTTTTTACCATTCAGAAATCATTAATCACCAGTCTTCTTACTAGGAACGAATGAGGAATAAAAGAGGAACAACTGGTAAGGTGTGTTCACACTGGCCACAATGACTGTGCTGAACGCCACAAGAATACATACAAAATCAATGTAAAGACGCCATTATACTCGATGTCACTTCAGGCAATGCGGATCTCACAACACACACGTTATGAATCACACGTTGAGTCATCTATTCCCTTATCGCTTGAAGTTTAAAAAATGGAACTTTTGGGGCGAGATTGTATGACATTGTGCCACAACAGCCAATCAGTGTTGAGTGTCTCCCAATGTCAATGACATCCTTACGTCACGAATGTTGCCAGAATTTAATGAATGGACATTGAATCAGACATATAACTGTTACTGTGTGTGAATATCACAGAGCTCCTACAACATAACTTTATACACTACAGGATTATCTAATGAACACAGGCCCCACTATGTTAAGTTTTCCAACATTTCTGGGACTACCACATCAGATACAGTGCAGCTATGATGATTAAATAATCTGTGGTTAATGATAGAAAATGACAAGCCCTCCTTCCTCCTGACCAACTACCTAACATTAACTGTGGCTGATACAGAGCTTTGCGACATAACATAATAGACTCTGGGTGATTTTATGAACCAGACCGATGTTAAGTTTCCCAACCTGTGTAGGACCTCTACAACTGATACTGTGCAGAAATGATGAGTGAATCGATTGTAATTAAGGACAGAAAGTGGCCAGTCCCCACCCTCTTTGATCAAGCTAATATAAGCAGACAGTGTGCATCGCACAAATGACTAAATTGAAGTGATGAAAGCGATGATCCAAAATATAATCCAATTATGATCAAGCATCAATACACTGGCATTTCTTGTAATTACATCGCGTAGATCGCTTTCAGTCTGAACAAACATTTATTTTTTCCTCATTCATTCCTCAGTAACAACCCACATTTTGTGTTTTATTGTGTGTGTTAGTGTTGCTATTTTCTCATTCATTGATATGAGCACAAAACTGGAAACTGTAAAAAGGAGTCATCCATTTTTGCATTTTAGTTTTGGAAGACAATATGGACAATTTGTTTGTTTGTTTGTTTGTTTGTTTTTGAAGGATGAAAAAATGACACATGGATTAACATGTTATCCCTAGTACAATATGTATCCAAAATGTATCCATGTCTTACAGAGATCTGTCTCCACCACAACACCCCAGGTTAAGTTGATGCAAAGAGGGACTGTGTTTGAGGCCAACAGTGATGAGAGTGCTGGTCTCTGGCAGGAAGAACTTCGTAAGATATCAGTGATGATTGGCGCTCAAAAAAGTTCAAGTTTATGATCAGTGTTTCTCAGATGTCAAACTTCTCTTTTAAAGATGTCAGCTATATTATTATTATTATCTTGTTGCAGATGTTTACGTTTCATCTGATAAAAAGTTCAAAAATGCACAATTTTTTTTGTGTGAACAGTTCTACATGTATCTGTTTACATAAACATATATATAGATCTTGTCCTTATGACTTTATTGTATTGTATGTATTGTATGAAAGACTACAAACTTTCATTTTGTTACATAACAATGGGCTGCACAAGCATGAATAAATTCCTTTGCACTTTGTGCCTTTTAACAAGGATATTTACCATATGTTCAAAGCTTAAACTGTGGCACAGAGACCTTGTGAACATAAATTTACTCTACAATATAAGATGCTATCGAATCTATCCTATCAAACTGCTGTTAGGTCAGGACCAAAGAAGGCGCATCACGTTTGGAGCGCAACCAACAGCATGCAAGAGGAATTTTTTAATGTTTGAGAAGCTGTGCACAGAGAAATTGTGTGTGTGTGTACGCGCGTGAGTGTTTGTGTGTGCTTGTGTTTGTGGGTTTTTGCACGCATCTCTGATAAAATGTGACCTCTGTTTGCAAGAAATATGCAAAGTGTGAGTCTCTGTGGGAACCTGCTGGGACAACAAATGGAAATCCTTCTCTTTATGTTTTAGCTGTAGTGAGGCATTTGTCTCATATTCTGTGTCAACACTAACATTAACTTTATCTTGTGTGATTTAGTGGTACATGGTGGTGAGTACAATTTCTTTTTGTTTTATTGCACTTCTGTAGTTGACTCTTGAGCTTTGTAGTGAGTGGGGTGAAGACTTCTGGTTGAGTTTTGACTACGAAACGTGGGTTAGAAAAATGAGTTCATAAACTGCACGAGTTGTGTCACTGATTAATTTTTTGGGAAGAACAAATGAAGATATACTGGAGGATCCATACATTGTGCGTAGTCACTTCTGTGCAGTAAAATTCAAAGTTATATTTGTTACTTGTTACGGAGTATTTAAATTTTAAGTGTTAAATTTACTGATGGAAGTTTAGTGTGGGGGAGTGCAATCTGTAGGAAACTGAGGGAAAATACTGAGAAATAAATGGAGTTAATAAATTTAAACAATAAAGATTATTATTATTATTATAAATACTACTACTAATAATAATACTAAGAAGCCTAACTTTTGACATTGTATTGTTAATACTATTATTTATTTATTTTTTAAATAAATATTCCAAAAATAAGGGTGTGGCAGCTATATGCTGGTGTTATCAGGGCAGTGTTGCCATGGAAACATTTGGAAATCCTATTTCAACATTTCCCCACCCTGCCTGTGGTCAGTCCATTCAAACACCATGCAAATGGGGGCTGAGAAAACCAAACTGCCTCTTCAGCACTCCTTCTATCTCTGTACTGTACTGACTATATTTGCTAAAAATTAGCTTTGGAGAGTTTAGTTTTTTACTATATTACACCCACGCCCTTTGGAGAATTAAAAAAGAATTGGCTTGATGAGATGAGATGAGATGAGGAAATTTTTCGTGGGCTCAGCGCTGCATTAACAGTTTCATAAAAGTAGAACAGATTCGCATGCACAAAAGTTAAAAGGATAGAAATGAAGCACACACACACACACACACACACATACACACGATAAAATCAGTTGAGAAAACGATTTAACACGGCATTACACCTGGTGACATATTACACTCAAACATTGCACATATCCAGTGTTGTCCTCAATATACATTATTGCAAAATCACTTTTTTTTTTTTTTTAAGTTTTATCTATAGAGTACTTGAGCTGAATTATGAAACACTTGGGCTTACTGTTCAAAAGGTTGATGGAGGCAGGCACAAATGAGTGTTTGAAATGGTTTAATCTACATTTTGGGACTCTGTGTTGCCTGCCTGATGGTAAGAGCTCATATTCTGAGTAAAGGACATGGGGTGGGTCAGCCAATATCCTTTTAGCCCCACTTAAAACAGACTGCTCACAGATGGACTGAAGGGACAGCCGTTCTTTTTTCTCCTATTATTTTCATTGCAGTCAGTACCAGATGGGCAAGCCTGGATTTTAACTGAACTGAGAGGCTACCGAGACTGAATTCCATATCTAATGAGTCTCTCCAGTCTTGCCTGATAAATCAGATGTATAGGTCTCTGACTGACACCATAAACTCTTTTTTTTTTCTTAGGAAGTGCATTCTTTGCTGTAGTCTGGAGCACAGGCTATCTACATGAACTTGCCAGGTAAACACGTCATAAGTGTGGATTCCCAGATACTTTAAGGCGTTAACCTGGTTAATCTGAGTGTTATGAATGACAATGGGGTTGTGCTCACCTACAGTTTTGGGGTCAAACACCGTCTCTTTTGGGTTTTTTTAACTTTCAGGATTAGATGGTTATCATCACACTGGTGCACAAAGTTCTCTGTCTCTGAGTGGTACAATGAGGTATTGGAGTCTGTGTACATTGGCTGAGGATGGCAGTGCCATCAGAGAATTTGAATATGATGTTATTTGGGTGTGTGCTCACTAGGGCGGTTCGATTTTGCCCGAAAATAAAATCTCGATTTTCTTCCCTCAAAATCTGATTTCCGATTATAATTACGATTTTTTTGTGAAATAATAAAGGCAAAGAAATTATTTCAAATGTTTTGTTTTTTTATTGAACATTCTGC
>JAQLOL010000019.1:16334160-16358931 GCA_029783665.1 Naso thynnoides | reverse complement strand
CAAAAATACCCCTGTCTGTAAACAATTATGTATATGTTTATTACAACCAAATACTATTTTCTGTTTGAATTATTTATTGCATTTGAATAACTATTTCACCCTTAAAAAATAATTGAATCGTATTAAAGTTGTAAACTCTTATGCATCCTTAATACTACTTTATATTAAGCTTTATTGCAACCATTTGATACTGTGTTTATGTCATGACCTGGCTTGTGAATCATTGCAAAAATGAGAGAGACACAATTTAAACTCAAAAGTGAAAGAATTTATTGCAAAAGTAACTTCTGGCCTTTTTATACCCCTACAGGAGACAGGCCAGGTGCCAGAACCCAAAGGGACACATTGTTCCACATCCTGTCAGCAGCCCTGCAGGGCATTTGAAGGAAAGAAAAAGGTTGGTTAAACAAGAGTATGAGTAGCACGTAAGGCAGCATTGTAGATTCAATGCACAAATGTGTAGACTTGGCCTAGGTATAAATGTCTATTGCAGATTTTTTGGCACAGATCACTGCACTGTGAGTGTCAGTGTCAGAGCAAAGCAACTAACACCACTTCATACACCCCTCAGTAGAAGCATACCATATAATCAGAAGATGTCGATGAAAATTTGGATGTTACAGCACAGGCCTATTCCTAAAAAGGATTAATCAGAAATGTTCGGTACAAATTTGAAATTGGATTGTTAAAAAAACAAACAAACAAACAAACAAAAACCAAAAATGACTAAGCCATTTGTAGCCTATGGGAAAGGCCTGGGCCTCAGTAAGGTAAAACCTGTTTTTCAGGGATGAGGCATTTTAAATATCATTGCATGTGTTAACAGCTCTATAGACCCACCCAAATCGAATTGGGATCAGCCAGTGTGGAAGTGGAACAAGTTGAACAATATTCTAGGTTGACTGAAGTAAATTGATGTATTAAATGGATGTATTAAAATTGTTAGCCATTAAAATGTGTTTTCACATTTCAGTTGTCCTCGCTGTAGTGTTTTCCTGCTTTGCAAGACAATTATTTATGAGTCAATTCTTCCGACTAATACAAACAATTAATAGTCTGACATATCCCCTAGTCATTACTGGCTTTGGATTAAAGTAAGAGAGTGAAAACCAGAGAAATGGAAAACTTGATTCATGTACATTTAAATAAAAAAAAATACAATGTAACCTGTTTAATGCACAAAGAAATTCTTTTAAACAAGAAATTATAATGCAGTTAAAAATGAGATCACATAATGTGCAATATGAACAAAAGACAATTAGGCCTAAATGCTGTAAGACAGCAAGTTTAATTTTATAGCACATTTCATCAACAAGGTACCTCAAAGTACTTTATATAAAGCAGAGAGAGGAAAACGAGACAGAACTAAAAAAAATGGAAAAATATAAACAATATTATTCAGCATGAAAATAATGTTTGGAAAAGTTAGTAAAAGACAGACGGACAGAAAGACAAGACAAAAATATTTTCTTTATAGCTGAAGTGGTAAAACTGTACCTATAGCCGGTGGTGGGGAGTAACTAGTTACATGTAATTTAATTACAAAATAAATGCAATTGTAATCAATCACAATTACAAAAAAAGAATGTGTAACTAAATAAGTTACTTTTGAAAATGTTAATGATTAAAAAAGGGATTACATCTGAATATTTTCTGTTAGAGCTTAGGCCATATGTGGAATGATATTGATTTTGTTGCTTTGCCTTTTTTGATGTGCACAATGTCTTCTTTTGTCATTTCCAGTCAAGCCTGTTTAGTAAAGTTTGATGCTATTCTGATGCTTTCGATTGGTTCTCTTGTTTGGATTTGCAGCGTCCCATGTCTGCCATTAAACATTTTCAAATGGTTAACAGTAGAAAACATCCGTTAGAAATTTAGAAAAGAAATTTTAAAATAATCAAATGTAATGCGTTACATTACTTTAATCAAGTAATTGAAATAGTTACATTACTTATTACATTTTAAATAGGGTAACTGATAATCTGTAACCTATTACATTTCCAAAGTAACCTTCCCAACCCTGCCCACAGCGAGCATTCGCAAAAACACGAACAAAGCGCCATAAAGCCACGGATCTATTACTGAACTGAATCTATCCAATTATAACAGCAGCCTATTGGCAGAGCCTGACCTCTCCGTCTGCTTAAATCTCATTCGCTCATTCGGACAGTGTGGGCGTGTTCGAATGAATGACGCCTCATTTGATTGGCTGCGGTACGGACTTAGTGCCTGACTACGGTGGCCTCAGCAGCCGCATTTTGCTCGCTGATTGGGAACTGTCCCGTCATTCATCTGCTACCAAGATGAAGCACTACGAGGTAAGTAGTGTCTATGAAACTCAAACCGTCATTTGGAGCGAGTTGCGGGTCCAAAATTAAATCAGTCAAACCAATTTGTGATTTTTCTGCGATTTTTGTAGGCGTAGATTTCAGCAGAACAGTTAAATTTGAAGCTTTAAACACGAACAACGCGGAACACATGCTGTTACTGGACCGCCTGTCATGGGCTAGCTGCTGCGACCCGAGGATTTGTAGCTTCTCACGCAAGATATTTACGGCTGTATTGGCTAAAATGTGGCCTGAAAGTAAAGCTGCACCCACATGAGACTCGCTGTGTGCATTTGCTAGTTCTTGGTTAAAAGTTGAACGTCTGTGTAAGCTAAACACAGAGCCTTCTTTGTAAAATAGCCTAATTCTCGACATCAACGCCATCTCTGGCTGGAATGACGTATGACGCTTCTTATCTTGTTATTACCCAATAATGCAGGTGAACAGTCGAGTGCTGTTTAATGAAGCCACATGGCTGGGTTGTGCTTTTTTTTTTTTTTTTTTTTTAATAAATATAACGCCAGAATACCAGTCAGACCACCACAGGCCGATGAGGGAGGCTTACCAAGGGATAAAAAACGACAAAAACATAAAAAAAATGTTGTTGCTAAGTGTTGTAGAATTATCCAAACTTGACTCTAAACAAAAGCTTCTTTATCCTCTATGTACCAACAGCTTTTCTAACTGTCAACAAACAAGCCTCAAAAGCACCAAAACCCATCAGACAGGATTGAAAGTAGTTTGACAGAAACTGACCCGACCAGGCTGCTCTGGTTCCCTTCCTTTCACTTAGCAGATGTGGCTTTTGCAACCTGCAGGGGGTGAAACAGTGTTTGAATACTGTCGCCGTGGCGCTGTGAAGTACATTATTTTTATCAGCGATCTAAACATTTTGATGTGGTATTGATGTGCTTAATATTGGAGATTTTTCTTGGCAAATTTATGTAGGCTATGACTTCACTTTATTGTTCCGCTGGTGTCAGCATTTTATTTCATTGACCTCTAATTAATCTGCTCCCCTTTCTATGGACACATCTAGTTTTTATCTTCTGAACTTAGTTACTCTTAGCCCACGCGGCAGCATCCAGATAAAAGTAGCCTGCAGAAAACCTGCAACTAAAAGTTAGAGAGTAAAGCATTATTTGATCAGCATGCCTGTGATGCAACCACAGTGTAACTCGAACCCCCAGTATTACACTGAAATAGGTGACTAATATGAGTCTGTGAAGGTCAAGCATGAAACAAAAATCGACAGGCTGTCCACATATTGGAACGTAAAGGCTCTACAATAAATCAACACCACTTAAAAAAAAAAACACTAAACACTATGAAGGCACCGTTTTTGTGGTTGAGTTAACCATATATGTTAAACTGAAACTCAGTGATTGGCCAGAAAGAAGGCATTGTTAAAGCATGAGCTATCTCACGTATGATAACTGAGGTCACAAAAACGTGATGATTGCCGTTTGGACTATGTCTGACACAGTAATCAGTGTTAAATAAGATCAGTGCTCACACCACTGCAACACGTGCACTTTAAGTTCACTTTTCTCTACACTCTTCAGCATTTTCATCAAATCAAGTGCAAATTTAAGTTCATGACTTGAATCTCACGTGTTTTGTTTTGCTGACTTTTTGCAAGTCGCATTGGTGCCGGTTAAAGCTGAACAGAAATACTTTATCAAATTAAAATAACCTAATTGCTACATTTCATTTTCAGTCCCAGTGTTCACAATATCCTCCAAGATAAACCAAAGTTAGATGCGTTCCATAAGGGTTATTTGACTAATTTATTTATAGTTACATTGCATACACCCACGTAGCCCCAGAGAGCGGCATCACTTTCACAGTGATCTGTCTAACTTACATTAAAAAAAAAAAAAAACACCATGGAGCAGAAGCACAAAAATATTTCGGAGCAGAGAAACATTTCCATAGTGTCTGTTAATCCATCTGAACAGGTAATTAGCAAATTTTAGATACAGACTCTTACCTTGGGATATAAGTTCCATGCAAAACCTGCAAAAAACAGGCAACCCCCCTGCAAAAGCATTTAAACCTTATTTCTCCATGCTTCAACCTTACCCTTCCGTGCCTTACCAGGACAGACTGTCACTGCCAGACAGGAGCTTTATATAGATGAGATGGGGGAGGTACAGTGGCAGTGGGTATGCCTGGCACACGGGCAGCTGAGATGGGATTATTTCGCCTCATCACGGTGTCATGCGTCCTGCATGATTTAAGCATACGCAAATGTTTATTTTTCACAGCGAGTAAGGCAGTTCAGGAAGTTGTATGAAAACAAAGGTTTCAAGTTTGGAAACATAAGTAGACACTTACACTGAGATCAAAAATATTATGACGTGTCACGCAAACAAAATAAAAGTAAATTTATTAAAAACAAAATTTGCTTGCATTTCAGGCCACGCGAGAGTGACGTTATGTCAGAAAATATTTTGTGAATTGGACACCATAATGCCTTTGAATTAAAAAGCACAATCATGCATTTAAATGTATCAGTAGAGCACATTTTCAAGCTGAACTTCTGTTTTACCACCTATATCTGTCTTCATTCACTATGAAAACTGTATCCAGACGGTCCATCTGAGGAGGTGAGGGGGTGGGCGTCTTTAGGGGGAATGCCCTCACTAATCCCTCTGAGTCGGGAGTATTATCACCTCTTGGTGGCAGGATAGGGAGACTCCCTGTGTGAGTTGTTGAGAGGTTTGGCGGTTCAGTCTGGAGGTCCTCAGGGAGAGGGCTGGGAAGGCAAAGTTAGCAGAAGACTTGTAAATTTAGCTGGTGAGAGGAAGAGAAGGGGGTTAAACTTGGAAAAGTGGGGTGAGGGGTGGGGGTGGGGGGTTACTGAGGTGGCTGTTTGTCATAATACCTCTGCTCCATCTTCCCAATTAAGCAGGATTTGAGGGGTGTCAGGGGTGATCAGGTGTCCCTTTTTGGGAGGAGTTATGTTTCAAAATCAACTCAGTGCAGCTCTGCAACATAGCATCTACTCCCTGCTGTCATATTTTCTGCCTCATGAAACACACACAGATGATATACTGCAGACAGTCCGCCATGAGGATAGCCAGCATTCCTCTGTATGCAACTGTGAACACACATGTGGCAAATATGTCGCGCTGCTCGGTTCTGCCAGCAGTTAAATAAAGCAGCGCGGCAGAAGTGAAGGAATGAGAGAGGGGCAAAGAGGGAGAGAGAGAGTGAGAGAATGACGGAGAGGAAGACGAGGGAGGGGCAGAGGAGCACGGGCGAGAGAGATTTATTTCCACAGCTGAGGGCTGCCCTCTCCTCTGGATAGGCAGTTGAGAGAAGTAACGAGAACCAAAGAAAAGAGTGAGTGGAAGAACGGGATAAACTGAGAGCAGGAGGAGGACTGAGGACATGGATGCCCTAGCACTAGAGGCCACCAGTGGTAAAAAGTCTGCTAATGGGGCGGCAGCAGCGGTGCCGCTGGTGCCGCCTCCAGCCCCAGCCAAACGCAAACCTGCAAAAAAAGCTAAAAAGGCTGTTGTTTTCTTTGAGGTGGAGATACTGGATGCCAAGACCAAGGACAAGCTCTGTTTCTTGGACAAGGTAAGAACTTGTGTAATTTATAACAACCGTCATCGTGTTTAATGCTCTCACTATATTTTTTGAATCTCAGCTCTGCAAAAAGTTATTTTCAATACTTAACATCCCCATGTATTTGTCCTTGTATCTGTGTTGTGTATGCGTGTGTTTCAAAAAAATGCAACAAATGCAGCATGTCTGGTCCTATATTGCAGCAAAATTTCTTTGTGTATGTGAGTCAGGCATTTTCTAGAACAAAGTGGAGCTGCTGTAGCTGTCGTCCCTGCTGTCAGTCTGTGGGTGTGTAGTCTGTGGGCTAAATGAGACGCACACTGGAGCACCTTTTATGCATGTGACACAACACTGCTGGCTTCAGTTGTCTCTGTAAGGAAGGGGCTTTTGGCATACACACGTACGGGAATTCGACACAAGGAAAAAAATTATACAGCCGTGCAAACCAATACAGCAACCCTTCAACAAATCTGATCTTTTTGAGGTTTACAAATATACTTTTTATTGGGACTCGGTTGGAGAGCTGCTGATAAAACCCTTCGGTCAGTGCAGTGTGTCAACAAAATACTAGGCATGGGTCACTTTACATTATAAGGAATTGGGACACCACCACAGCCTGTGGCCTTAAAAAGCCTGTGACAGGTATGTTTATGAACAGTTTCCACACCCTGAACAGCTCCTGCAGAAATTAGCTTATCAATTGTCATTTTCCAGAATTGTCACAATAATTTGTGGTATCATGTATCCCCTGATATATTATTTCACATATTTCTGGTATTGATTGTTAACCATTGAGGCTTCAACAAAACATAAGAATCTTCTCTATGCAAGATGATGAAAGGGTGAAGTTACGCCTCCTATTTTATCTCATTACGGAGCTTGTTTGCCATTGTCATTATGGCCTTCAGAGGTTGGCTGAACTAAGTTGGTTGCGTAACAGTTTGAGTCCCCAGAGTTGGTGAGAATTCCTCTATTCTAGTAGTTTGAACAGGGTTATGATACTAAAAATGTAAAGGAACCTCATTGAAACATTATGTAGGTAGAAATCTTTTTTTTGCTGTAACAGTCACTTTGAAGTGGAGAAGAATCAGAAAACTGGCCCTTTCTTGACCCTGTAAATTAGTGTTGACTGTGTGAAGGACTTGACTTAACAAGCTAATTTGTGAGTATCTTTCCAGGACTAGCAGCTTGTTTCCATTTAACCAATGTTATTTTGTATTTTATAATAGTGACTCTAAAAATTAACTGTTCATTTGTGGCATTATCTGGTTTTGTTTTTATTTTTTTTCATAATAGCAAGCACTCTAATTTGATTAAATGATTCATCCAATTAAATGTAATATTCTTTTATCAGATCAACTTTTTTTAATAAATACAATTCATCAGTTTCTTGAACCTAAATACCGATGCTTATAATTATATTTGTATGTATTTATTTAAAGCTCTGATGCAGCCGCCTCGGTTTGTCTGTAGTCTCTTAACGTCCCATGCACAACATTACCAGATGCTGTCTGTATTTCAAATGTAAGGCAGCACGTCGTCTCACTTGCTGGATGTAGACTGTGGATATGAGCCTTCCATTGGGTCACCATTTCATTTGGCATCCCCCTCCCCTTCTGCTGTGAGGATGTTTTTATTTTTCAGGGTCTCCATCTCTGCATCCTGGGCTTCGCTCCACCCAGGACAATCATGATTAATTTAAAGAAATACAAACAAGCCAGAGCATTTTTCCTCCCACAACAGAATGATAATGGGTGCAACCAGACCTTTCTCCAGTGCTGGAACTGCACTGTGGAGATCGGGCTGGGAGGAGGCTTCGGATATAGCTAAAGGTGCAATAAACATCACAATTCTTAATGCAGAAGTAGCAAAAATAACACGGTTTGATGATCTGACAAAAGTTGCAGAATTTCAGTGTCAATGTTACAAATAAAGCTTTTGAAGCTAACAATTAGGGCTGCACCGAATAGTTCAAAGTTTTTTCTGGCATCGTGGTGACCAGCAAAGTGTTTGCCAGACTGTCAGGCTCTGCTTTTTTAAGATGTAATTCAACAATAAGGTTGTTCATTGCCTGAGTGATATTGACTAATAAACTCAAGTTGTATTTTCAGTCAGGATTAAGGAGATTTACTGTTGTAAGCTATGGTACGCATTTATTTTGGTGAGACATTTAAGCCTATTGTTTTATCAGGTACATTCATAGTAATCTGTACTTGCCATGTACTTTATTTTTGATGTGTTAGACGGCTTTAATTTGTTAGTGCCAGGCCTGTAATTCAGCGCTGCTGCATTAGGAGGGTTTAGTGTATTGTTGGTGTAAGGCCTGTCGGTGTAAAGAGTTGCATTAGCCAAGTTTACAAGGGTGTTAGCTGGTGATGACCCTGCTTATCACAGGCTGCTCCTTAAGGCCACAAGGTATATAGTACTACCCTTGCTGGATTATACCCTGTTGTTGGATTATCAGAGTTTCCATCGTGATAGCACGTGCAATCTTTCCACCTTTGAAGAGAGCATACACAGAAATGACAGATGTGGATCTGGCCAAAGGGCGCCTTGTGGGACCAACTGGTTTCCCAAAGTGGGCTAACAGCTAAACGAAAAGACTGAGTTAGAAATAAAACTCAAGCCCTGCGTCATGTCAGGGTGTGTGGTACCGACGGCTGGTCTCAACACTGAAAGAGGCCTCTAGACAGAGCAGGGGGCTGCAGGGGTCACAGGGAGGTGGTGTCTCAGTGATGTCATCCTGCTGAAAATGGCCTGTGGTGCTCAGGGCTTCGCGAACAGGAGCCAAGTCAGTTACTGCAGCAAACCTCTACAGTCTGTGAGGAGCTTCAGTAGGAAAATGATTACCGAATGTAAATCTGTACAGTATCTCCTCAGTCTGTTAGAGCTGCTGTTTAGAGCAGTCATCAAGAAGAGGTGGTGTAACAAAATGATTTAAAAAAAAAAGCTAGTTCTTAAAGTTTCAGGCTTCCTTCAACATTGTTAGAATGAAATTCTTTTTGGACAATTGCTGCAACTCTCTCTATAATATATATCGTAAACCCTGTCTTTTGTCTTGGGATATGGTTTAATTTTGTTTTTGTATCGTATGTTTGAGACCTAAATTATATGATTATGCTCAGTGCTATCTGGGCTTTTACACAGCTACATGTGGGCTGAAGAGCTCGTCAAGGAGGAGCGCTGACGCACAACACAACAAAATTGCTGTTTCTTACATTACACTCTCCTATATCACACCGACCACTGGACAGCATGATTACATATAGGAATATGAATCACATCATATCAAATATCTGGCCTTGCTCAACCCAGCAGGAAACTGTTGGCTCACTGCTAATGTTCAAAGAAACCAATTACCGAAGGCATAAATGTCAAAGGCTTAAGAGAAAATTGATGCTGATATCTGAGTTGCTGTGATGATGTGATGTGCAGATATTACTGCCCAGAGTTTGTTGACATACCAATAAGGAATTTCCTGGTGTATTAATAAAGCAGTCTAGGAAATTGACCAAAAAAATGCTGTTTGATTTTTTTCCTCTTAAAAAAAAGAAAAGGGTGAATCATTTGAATATCTAGTGTTATGCATTTTGTCCTTATGGGTGCAAACCAGTACAAGAAGTTAATAGATATATCGGTATGTGTGTGTGTTCCCTGATAACCGCTTATATTAAAATGGCCAGTAAAAATGCTTCAACTAGTGATTTTAAAAAAGTGTATTTACAAGGTTTGTCCAGGAGAGGAACGGTCTCCTTCAGTAGCTAATAAGTGCTTACTGCTTATTGCACCGATGTTTGTAATGAAGTTTGTTAAAGATGTTTTATATCCTGTTTCCATCACATGTCTTGGTCACAAGTACTTGGTAACCACATTCAGCAGATATTATACATGCAATATCAGCTGATATATCGGATATCAAAACTTTCTTGCTTCCTAATATCAGTACTGGCATAGACCCCAAAAAGTCTGTCTGTCAGGCCCCATGATAAACTAACAAAATTCACCACTCTCAGTGTTCAGATCTGAGGGCTCCAATGTACAATAATTCAATAAATCCACAGAAGGTAGAGATCCTCACACTGGTGCTTTTAAGTCCACAAAAGAAGGGTCTTAGCGAGGTAGTATCTAAACTGCCTTAATTCAAACCGATAAGGCTCTTTGATCAAATAATGTGGGCGTGGAAGTGACTTTAATCACCTGTCTCAGCTGCAGCCCTGCAAGTTTCACTGTTCTATTATCCCGCCTGGAACAACTGTGTGTGTCCGTCTTCATGTTTCTGTTTTGTTGTTGTGAGGTATTTGGCTGTAGCTGGCAGCCTGGCACAAGGTCGTATACTTTGGCTGTGGTTGTGTGTGTGAGTGCCTTGGTTCTTTGAAACCCTAATACCAGCTGTTATCGTCCACGGGGTGTGTGGGCACAGCCAGAGCTAAATTTACCACTAATTGCCATTATAAATGGAAAAACGGTTATTATCTGTTCCTTTTGTGTGTGTGTATGGATGTGTGTGTGCGCGCGTGTGTGTATTCATGTTGCCCCCCTTATTTATTGTGGTGTTATTTGCAGGTCGAGCCAAATGCCACAATCGGGGAGATCAAGTCTATGTTCCACAAGAGCCGTGAGTGCCATCTCTCTACAGGCGTATAAAGCCTCATAAATCTGGTTTTAAATCTGATTTCGATTTAGCAAATCCAGCTAACTCATACAATTGCTCAGTTTATGTCCTATCTTAAGATATGTGTGAAATATTTATCCGTCTATTTCAGATCCACAGTGGTACCCAGCAAGACAGTCCATTCGCCTCGACCCCAGTAAGTCCTCTAAAGTTGATTGTACTTGAAGTGAATGTGCAATAGTACTACTTCTGTCTGCAGTCAGCTACATTTACTCATTAAGTAAATGTGTGCGTGTGTCTCAGAGGGGAAGTCTCTGAAGGATGAGGATGTTCTGCAGCATCTCCCTGTTGGAACCACGGCAACTTTCTACTTCAGAGACTTGGGAGCCCAGATCAGCTGGGTCACAGTGAGTACAACATGAAGCAGACCGAAGACGGGAACACGTCGTGCTGTGACAGTCAGGTCCAACAGTCCTGACAAGCCCACATACATAAGACTGCATGTAGGATCAAGCAGAGCTATATTGAGATATCCCGCTGGGTGAAGAGGGAGGTGTCTGTGTGTGTGTCGGGAGTTTCCTCGTAACCCTGAGGTGAACTCGCTGCAGTGAAGGTGACTGTTAAAGTTGTTTTGGTTTTGTTGGGAGCTAAAGGAGGGACAGGTAGGATAGAACCAGAGCAAGCAGAAGGAAGATGACAGATTTATCTAACACTTTATCAAGCCAGTATAGTACAACAACATGGCTAAAGATCAACTCGAAGCTCATACTTATCCTGCCCTTCTTTGTTTCTTTGATACCAGGTCTTTCTGACAGAGTATACCGGCCCTCTGGTCATCTATCTGATGTTCTACTTTAGGGTTCCCTTCATCTACGCACCCAAATATGACTTTACCACAAGTAAACACTGGGTTGTACAGTAAGTGTCCAACACACCTTCACAAATGAATGAGGTTAAATCTTATCACTCAGATGTTTGGTCACAGCAAGCAGATGTGTCGTCTTTAAATTGAACATGTCCTAACTTTACAGAAAAGTAAGGGTGCGGCAATTGAAACCAACCGTTATTGGCCAATAATCATTAAAGTTGGCCGGTCAGATTACATAACATGCGAGACAAGTTTGTCCAAATTGACTTCATCGGTCTGGCAGTTTTAGAAGGTGTTTCGAAGGACAATAAACTTGCAGTCTGCAACGTGTGTCACACGGAAAACCCTTGTAGAGGAACACAACCCAAAACAGGGCCTATAATTTGGCGCGGGATTGCAAGTAGGCTATCTCGAATAATTCAATCACATCCCCCGAATCTGGGATTAAAGGCTATCCCACTTCGCATCTTTGCCCTTACCCCTTGCCTTACCCCTTGCTCCTTGTCCATTGGAACAAAGTTACAAGGTTTAGTGGTTGAAATCTACCCCTATGTAGTGGGACACCCCTTTAAGAATGTGATATGTCATCAGTAGTCTCCATAAGCAGTTTTAGTCTCATCAGCAGTTTTGCCGGAGCTGTAAAACGCGACTTCAAGTACCTTCAGTTGATGCTATGAACATAGACATGACGTTAAGTTTTTCAATGTCTGGGACTTCCACAACTGATGCAGTGCAGCAATAATGGCTGTGGTTATCAAATATAAGCAGGCTGTGTGTATTCTCTTCACTCATGCCAATGATGCTGTTGACCACAAATTATGATCTAGTGGAGTATACAATGGTCATCTCAACTTTTAAATCTTTAGTAATGGAGAAAATACTTGATTTGTGAGTTTCTTTGGTTGCCTTTGTCGCTCCCGCAGCAGTCTTGCCAATGATTCACAAGGCAAATCTCAGCTGTTGATAATATTATAATGTTTATATGTTGAAACATTTATAGACATTGTTGAATATTACTTGAACATTTTCAGAATGTTTACAGATTTTTTTTCAGAATTTAAAAAAAAAAATGTTCAACAAAGACAAATGAAATAGTTAACTAATAAAGGTTAGGGTTACAGTTAGGTGAAACAGTTACATTGTTGAACGTCAGCTGATGTTGTTGAAATGTTACAAATACCCTGTAAACTATCTGTATGTGAACTATCCAAATACAGTGTAAGTAAAATCTACTTTAGAAGTATTTAAAATATATTTGTTTTAGTATAGCCAATGTGTTAAACATAAAAGGAATATCTTTAGCTTGAAACGAGTGAATGAGGCGATTTTCTGTACTTAAATTCTCAAAAATTAAACTTAAAAAAAAATAAATAAATAAAAAAATTAAACTAAAGTACAATAATTATCTCTGACAGGTGGTGGGGAAGAAGGAGGGCTGGACAATATATCAATATAGTATCATTTTGTGATATGAGACAGGATGTTGTGACAGACTTTGGATATCGTTATGTGATATGGTGTAAACGTTGTCTTTTCCTGGTTGAAAAGGCTTCATTACGGTAAAGCAATATGATTTTATGAACTTAACAAACTGTTCTCGTTTTTCTTTTATTTACCTTTACTCACTTATCAACATTACTGCTGATTATTTATCCAAAAATGTCATTGGGTTAATATTTTGCGAAATCACCAGTGATCATTTTTACAATACCGTCTCAGTATTTGGTCAAAAATATTGTGATATATACTCATTTTATCGCTGTATGTGTTCCCACCCCTTAGAGTGCAAACAAGTCATCAGTCACATGCTACATTATCAATACTTATCGATATCTACTGATATGAAATTTCACTGTCCTGACAGGTTTTTCAGCTGTATTGCCCAGGCCTGAGATGTATAATATAACAGAAAATGGAACAAGGTTGCTAATTTCAGTCTTAAGGCCAGGCGAATCAGCTGCAGGCTCTAACTTTATGCTCACTTTGCAGACTGTGAGAGGTGTTGAGCTACTTTTCCAACTCGCAGCAAGAAAGAAAATAATGCTCAACTTTTCTTTAAAGCCATATTCTCTCTAAATTATTGTGGGAATACTCTTAGAATCGTATCTGGATAGTTTTGGACACAGTGAATAAAGTTTTATTTGAAGGACGTACCTGCAGTCCTTTCTAACAACTATAGTTGAGCTAATACAAGTGTCTTTCCCCAGTCTTGCCTGTATGTGTCACTCTTTCCACTACGTAAAGAGGCTGCTGGAGACGCTGTTTGTCCATCGCTTCTCTCATGGAACAATGCCGTTACGCAACATCTTTAAGGTGAGGTTCATTTCAACAGTAAGGTCTTGCAAAATGTGGTGTGGTGTAGGTTGCATGGAGTAAAGAGTGTGTCTTTACCCCCACAAGTAAGTCTCAGTGATAATGTTTCTGTCACGATCTTCATTTCAGAACTGTACCTACTACTGGGGCTTTGCAGCATGGATGGCCTATTACATCAACCACCCGCTGTACACACCACCCAGTGAGCATGCATGAACACGTCCATACACCCAACACTCAGATATGAATCAGGGATGGGTCATGAAGTATATAGTATAGTATTTTTGCTTCAAATTGCCCTTCTCTAATATCATTTGTACCTCCTTTTCATGATTACTCATG
Source organism: Naso thynnoides (assembly GCA_029783665.1). Taxonomy (NCBI): domain Eukaryota; kingdom Metazoa; phylum Chordata; class Actinopteri; order Acanthuriformes; family Acanthuridae; genus Naso; species Naso thynnoides. The sequence goes on along the minus strand of JAQLOL010000019.1, from coordinate 16,344,890 downwards.
TTACGTAACTGTGTCTTGTTGCAGTCTACGGAGAGCAACAGATCAGACTGGCTCTCATCATATTCTTGGTAAGAGTTGTTCTATTCTCGACCCTTTCTCTTTTTGTTCTGTCACTTATGAATGTAAACAAAAATGTCTCTGCTTTTATTTTTAAGTAGTAATTTTAGTTTGTTACTTTATCTTTGTCTTTCTCAGAAGTGTAAAAAAAACCAACAAAAAAAAAAACCAACAACGTGGTTTTATTATCTTTTGCTCCACACAGAGAAGTGAGTCAATTTTGCCTCTGTTTTTATTTTTAGTTCTGTCAGATCGGCAACTTTTCCATCCACTATGCTCTTCGGAACCTTCGTCCACCAGGTACACACAGCTGTAACATCTGTACATTCACAAGTACACACACCCACACCACAATACAGTCAAGGCAACAGTGAATGTTCGGCAGTCTACAAAAATATTTCTAATTGTGAATTCACCTAAAACAATATGTCATATAAAATAGGTTTTATTCAGTTCTTTTGTCGTTTTGGTTTTGAGTCATTTCCAAGGGCCATGCCTCATTAACACTAAAAACAAAACAAACAACAAAACATGAGTTTTTATCCAAATATATGAGTGTTCTTCAATCACAGCCTTGGAAAACATGATTTCACATCTGTTGTAATTTTCTGTATTATTCAATATTAATGAGTTAGTTAAAAAAAGAGACTATTAGAATATTGCCTGATCTTGATTCCTGATTGTGCATGTATGTGACATCACTGTTTTCCACAATTAGCTCAGATCAGCGCAAAGACAAAACAAGACAGACAGAAATCTCTCATGCGAAATAAAAATGTTCATTCCAATTATAAAAGCTTCTCAAGAAAACAAAACAAAAAAAATCTGAAGTATCATCGAAGGTTAGCGTGTTCGTGGGATGTGGGAGTAGATGGATTTAAGAGAAACACACAATTTATTTGACATCTCCCTTTTTCGCTGCCTTCATCCAGGCTCTAAAACCAGGAAGATCCCCTACCCAACCAAGAACCCCTTCACCTGGATCTTTCTGCTGGTCTCCTGCCCCAACTACACCTATGAGGTAATGTGTTTTATTAATAAAGTGATGACTAGTAACATTGTTTTCTTCAGGAATGTGTTAGTGTTGACTTCTTCAAAAATGTGTCATCAAATGTAAAAAAAAAAAAAAAAAAGCGAGACATTTATTTGGAAGAACGACCAAACGTCAGTGCTAAGCTTAAATCAGTAAGTCACCCTCTTAACACCTTAAAAACTCACTCACGTCTCTACAGGACATGGATAAAATTGTTAATGCGTTTATCTTCAGTAGACAACTGCAGCTGGTCCAGAACGCTGCAGCGTGAATCCTTACTATAACCGAAAAAGTGGCTATTTCACTGCAATTCTCAGATTTTTAGCACTGGCTTCCAGTCCATCAAAAAATTTATTTTAAAATACCGCTTTTGGTTTATAAAGCACATAATGGTTTTTGGGCCAAAATACATTTTCTGATTTGCTGCTCTGTTATAAACCTCTAGATCTCTCAGATCATCTTGGACAGGTTTAATTTCTGTCCACAGTGTAAAAAGCAGCATTCAGTCTTTTTATGTTGTCTTCTGTTGCTTTATACTTTCTGTTAATGCCTTTTATGCTCAGTGTAAAGCACTTTGAATTGCTTACCTTATTACTGCACATTTGGAGGTTTTAATTTATTGAGAAGTTAGTCCATCTGGTAATGTTTTCACATCCCTTTGCTAAACATTTCAATTGTAAAATTGCAGCTGCTGCCCTCTTGTGGTTCTAGCTTGAGTGTAACAGCCCTCCTCTTCTTCCTGCAGCTGGGCTCCTGGCTCGGCTTCACCCTGATGACCCAGTGCCTCCCGGTGGCCTTCTTCACCTTGGTGGGTTTCATCCAGATGACTGTGTGGGCCAAGGGGAAGCACCGCAGCTACCTGAAGGAGTTCCGGGACTACCCTCCCTTGCGCTCACCCATCCTGCCCTTCATCCTTTAGAGGACCATTTGACCACTGCCTCCCTCAGTCAGCTCCCCCCGCTTTTAGGAATCTAGTGCACCCCGAGCCCTGAGAGGGCGCCTTCCCTTTGTCCATCCTCCAAAATCTACACTGGAATTTAGCAGACTGACAGACTTGAGAAAATCTAAAAAAAAACAAAAACCCACCAAACCAAATGGTCTGTTCTTCTTCCTGTGCATACTGTGTGACGTACTACTATGTATAAATACTGTTAAGATGGCTAACCACGCTTTTTTCATTTAATACTGTTATTGTGGGGCTGAATCTGCATCTGGTGATACTCTGCAAAACTTACTGTTTAGATTGTATATCCCATTATCTAAATCTGAAACCATGACAGGATTTAATTGTGTTGATGTCTGAAGTAATTTATTAAAAAAAACAGTAAACCAAAACATTGTTGCCTGGTTGACTATTATAGGTGTCTGTCAGTTTGTTTTTGTACTGAAGACTTTGCCACCACCACTCCTGTCCAGGAATATGGGAGCTTTTTACAAGAGTGAATGGGACTGGAGGTCATTTCAATTTATCATAGCAGTAGGGTGTCAACAAAAGTAAAAGTGACATTTTAAAGACTAAGTCCGGGCTGAACTGTGCTTCTTCTTCTTTTAACAACAGCTGCTTGTAGAGTAAATAGTGACAGTGAATGAAATTTGTTGCAGAAACAGTAGAAAAATCGGTTGATCATTCAACATTAGGAGATCTATTTGGGGGGAAATGGTTGTGCTCTTGAGTGGTAAAGTTATTCTGAGCCAGTGACTGGGGATTTTAACCAAAATGTAAAATGCTTTATAGGGGGGCATTAACTGAGCAAAAAAACTTAACATTTGGTCTTCAGAGAGAAAAAATAAATTCAAAAGTCTCCCCATTAACTGAAGCTCACACTTAAGTTTCAGATGACTTCATCCATGAGGTTACTGTATATCTTGACATGAAGAAAAAAAAAAAAAATTGAAGCTCAATCAATATTGTTTATTGTGAACAGCAGCACATATATACAGAGAAGAGGAAGAATTGATCATGCAGCTTCAGCCTGAGCCTCGATTCTCTTCTTCCTCAGCTGGAGCCTCCTCTCTCTCTCGTACTCCTTCATACGCATCACATAGCTGCAGACAGAAATGGCACACGTTAATAATGTTAAAGTTGACATAATGAAAGTTTATTGTTGATTATGAAATTTTTAGATATTCTAAAGTATCATCACAAGTGATTTACTCTTTGAAATTCAAAGTTATTGGGAAACAGTTTTTGTTGAGTCCTAATTTTCAAAAAAGAAAACTTGTTACTTTGTTTACAAACTTAAAAGATTTTTTTTTTAAACTTACAAAAACAGGAATTTTAACAATTTTCTACTAAATTTTCCAATAAATGTTTTAATAATTTTCTAATCTACATCATAACTCAAAAAGCCGGAATGCTTGTGCGTGTAATAAGAGCTGTGCAAGTCATCTTCTTCTACCTTGGGCCACCGATTTATCAATCAGTGATCCAATCTGATAGTCCTGCAGGTCAGCCTGCATCAGTGCTTTTACAGGAGAACAGGTAATGATCCAGTAACTGCTGACTGTGGAAGCTCACAATTCAGTTTCCCTTTTACACAGAAAAACAAATTTATACACAGTGAAACCAACTTAGGTAGGTCTGCTGAAAGGATCCCTGTTCTAAAGAGTCAATCCTACAAACGACTGACTAAATCTTTAAAATGTCTCCATTTTCACTGTTTTGTGAAATGTAAACACTTACTCCTGGTGTTGGCAGTAGTCCCAGTCGTGTCTCTCATGCTTGCAGGCCAGGAAGTTAGGCCAGTTGTCCCTCTTGCACTTCATGAGTTTCAGGAGGTACTGGGCACAGTAGTCCCTCTGCTCCAAAGGCAGCTGGGCCAAGTTCATCTGCTCCTGGCTTGCTACCATCTCTGGCAAAGGGACACAAACATTCATCTTTTAATGTGCAAGGAGCTGACGGTTGGTATGGACAGTACTGGTAATCTCAAGGAGTGAGCAAATACATTACTTAACTGTAAAATTATGTTTTGTATGTCAATTACATATTCAACTTTAGATGTCTTGAATTGAGGACTTTTTTTTTTCCTTCCAGCATTTCTCCACGGTTAACAGGTGATTCCAAAAATGAGCACTCACTTTTGCTGGCAGTCTATGGAGACGTGGTTTAAAAAAAATCATAACAATCTACAAATGTCCAACTGAAACTCTCAGCAGCTTTGTATGGTATAATCCTAGCTTTCTTCGTTATGTCATATGATTAATATTTGCAAAACACTTTTATTTTAGCAAGAAAGCTATAAAATCCAACAGTACTAATGCAATGTTTTGTGTCGCACGTTAGTTATTCTAAACAGCAGTGTACTCAAATACTTCCACCAAAAACTGCACAAACAGCTTTCTCTCTGCACCAGCCATTTCTGTTTGTTTACAAGTTAGGAATAACTTTTTACTATTCTTAAAGAAAGGAACAAAAGGATAGGGGAACAAAAATGACTGGTGCAGAGAGAGAGAGAGGAGTTTCTGCAGTTTTTGGTGGAACCATATTTATTCAAGCCAAAGTTTCAAATAACTGCAGCATGCCATATGGAGCACTGGATTGCACATGCTTGATTTAGTAGCTTTCTAGCAGAAATAAAAGTGTTTTGAAAGTACTGATCATACAGCACGATACGTAAGAATTTGATTATACCATATAAAGCTGTTGAGAGTTTTTGGATGGACATTTGTTTGATTGTTTTGATGTTTCACAGAGTGTATCTCCATAGGCTGCCGGCAAAAGGAAGCGCACAATTTTGAATTCACCTGTTCACTGTGGATGAATGCTCGAAGACGGTAAATATATTCTTTAAACAAAGACATCTTTGGGTGAGTAACTGATTACCAAAACTGAACTTTGCAATGAAATACTGCTTTAAGACAGACTGTAAATGGTCTTTTTTTAAAACTTTTTCTTTTGAAGTGACATTTTAGTTTAGTTTATTTGTACAGGGACAATGCACATTAATCAACACTTATGAAAATGTGTTTTAGCTATGAAGCTAGTTTGCAACTGCAGTCTCCTGGAGAGATGTTAACAGCCAGATAAAACACAATAGCAAAAAACATTAAAGACAATTACCAATATGAGTAAGGATAACACAGTAAAAGGCACATTGAGCGCACTAACATACAAACTTAAAGTGGACAACTTAAAGTGGATTAAAATATGCAAATTTTTCCTCAGATCACATCATGCTCTGTAAGCAAACCCAGGACTAATTGTCCCCAAATTATATCACAATGGCTTTTTAATTAAATTTCAGAACTTGATTTAAGTTGCCAAATAAAACATTGCTTTCCTGCTGACCTATATATAAAATGTGATTTAACTTTTGCATGTATCTGAATACCTGCAGGGGGCATCAACATACTAAAACCTAAATTTAGCAAGATGTTCTGTCTTTTAGAACTTATAGGCACCTTTGATAGTAGTGGGCTTCATACCTTTATATAATGTTTAATGCTTACGAAGTACACACGCATGAAAGAGTTATTATAATTTTCTGTAAACCATGCTGTAAAAACTGTCAATAAAACGAAATCTTTATAACTGTTAATACTATTCAAGTTTCCCCCTAATTATTGCCATACTGTTTAAATCAGAAATATATTAAAATAGGCTTCTGATTCGTGAAAAACATGATTATTTTACTGATATTGTAGACTGTGTCAAGCTGGCCACAGACTCGACAGCTCACCAGCTGTCAATAACTGTAACGTTAACGTTAAAATCCCTCTAACAGTTCACCTAGCTGATAAGCTAACCAGCGAATAGCTACTGCAGTTAGCGTGAAGCTAGCTAGGCTAACGTTTGACTCGCTGAAGTAGCATGGGCAAAAATTAAACATTTTTATGCTAATGATAATAAAATATATTGGCATTTAGTAATACGTTTATCTGAGCTGGTAACTGCTGACAAACCTCTCTCTTTTCTCTCCGGGAAGCCAAACTCGGGGTCGAACTCATATTTTCTAGCTGGGTCCGGCTCGGTGTCTGTCTCGGTCACATACCGTCTGGCCAGGTGAGCTCCCATGGTGCCGACGATATTTTAAATGCTGTTAGCTAAAATGTATTTATTCCGTTAGCTTTCACTCTTCGAAAATCCAGTATTTACAATATGAGTCTGCAGTGAGCCATTCGGTCACCTCCACAAGCGCCCTGCTTCTACTTCCGCCCCTTACCGGAAATAAACAGCCGAGCGGTACCTCAGGGAAACAGCTTCCCCTCACTCGAAATCAAAGGTTCCACGCGCGATGGGCTGGTGTTTGTTTCCAGTAAAACTGTGATAATATTAGACATATTTCATACTGTGAACAGATGAAAGAGTATGAAAACCCCCCAAATTCTGTTATTAAGGTTAAAACATTTAATGTAATTGCCAGTGTCTTACAAGCATATTTGTTTTTACATTGAAACAAGTCAACATTATAAATTATAGACAGACATTTTCAACTGTTTTCCTGTTTGAAAAAACATCCAACCAAAAAGTTTTTAAAGTTTTTAAAATTCTTTAGAATAACACTTTGAATTACTGTGACAATTGGGCCATCAGGTAATGCCAGCCAGTGACATGACATGATCTCAAATTGTTGCCATAACTGTACTTGACATGTAGCAATTGATATTTATCTATTTATTTATTCTTACTAGTCTATGGTTGTTATGGTGGGCTGGGCAATGCTTCATATCAAGACTACTGAGGAAAACCATCAAATCTTACTTGTTAATGATAAGATTGATATATCAAAAAGAAACACATGTACATTCATAAAAAATGATGTATAAAACTTGTCCTGACAGCCTCAATTAGATACAATGCTAACATTTTGCTAAAGAAACTTAATTTTTATGAAAGTATTTCATGTTAGTGGCTGAATTTACCTTATTGTGTTGAGGTAAATTGAGCTATGTCTTTCAGCCAAATGAGCCCCCTTCTAAGTTAAGTTTTAGTAGAGCTTTTGATGGTTCCTCTTATTAAAAAGTATTAATATTAATATATTTTTATACATTTTGTGTATATTTTCATGCCTCTTTTCACATTTTCCTTTCTAATTTTGTGTGTTTTAGCTCTGATCCAGGGGGCATCATTTTTTTTTTTTTTTTAATTCTGGTTCAACAATGTGAAGCACTTTTAAAAGTTCTGAATAAATTAATTGTATTATTATTATTATTATTATTATTATTATTATTATTATTATTATTATTATTATTATTATTATTATTATTGACAAATTCTTCCTGAATTATTTTATTGTTGTTAAAATGTAATATACTGTGTTATATGCATTTTGGGATTCATGGTAATTAAATAAAGGTAACTGATACTTTATGTTTAATGAGAATGATTTTGTTTCACTTTGCAGTTTGAGTAGCTCATTTTTGCTGATCACCTGGCTCATTTACCTGATACTGCTCATCTCAAAAATGTGTGACAGCTGATGTTTCAAAAGCTGTATGGCCTGAACAATGATATTTTATTACATCAGTTCAACACAAATATATATAAAACAGTCCTTATTAAACATAAAAACACAATTCAGTGTCATACATTGTTTTATTCTTAGTTTTCCAGATGATTAACCAAAAAATGGCCCAATTTAGCTGATATCATCCTTTGTCTCCATGTTTCCAAATGTGTTTTGCAATTTCTATTAAATGTGTTCTTCTCTGCAGTTTCTCCAAGGAAGCAAAGTAAAGTGGTTATAGAGGAAAGTGTTCTGCAGCAGCTCAACAATATGAGTTTCAGTTACTGATAGAGATCATCATTCCCTTCGTCTCTGTACAGGTTGGGTCCTCCTGATCCACCTGTGTCCTGACCTCCAGACCGCCTACCAACAGCAGAAGGGAACCTTTGTGGGAAAAATTAAAACATAATGAGTCTTGAATGCATCTTGAAGAGTTTAAGATAAAAGTTCCTGTAGTCACCCGCGTAGTGCTGAAACATGTGTACCTGAAGTTTCCAAAACCTCGGCTCTGCTGCAGAGTTTGAGCAAACATTTCATACTTCCGAATGTCATTGTCACTGACAGAGCGACGAGCAAATCGCATCGCCTCTTCAAAGTGGTCCTTCCTGATCTCTGGGACTGGATCAAAGTCCTCATCCTGCAGACAGAGAAAAACATTATGAGGACTTCACACAGAAACATTAAATTACTAGATGTGTGATGCGTGTGTGTGTGCGTGTGTGCGTCTGTGTGTGTTCCCAGTCCAAAGGCTGAATATTACACAACACACAGCCGCCCTTTAGGGAACTTTTTCTCTTCCACAGCCTTTATCCGTACCAAGCACAGACAGCCTGGTACTGCTTTGAGGAGTGGAGCATATGTGTGTGTATGTGTTTGTGTGTGTTGAGCAGAGGAAATAGAAAGACCCAATTATCAGTCTCCTATTTTTAGTAATAGAGTTTACGGTGTAAACAAGCAAGTGTGTGCATTCTGACCATGGGGATGCCTGGTCTGGTCTGCCTCTGACGCTCAGCTTTGATCTCAGCCTCGATGGCCTCACGGATGGCCAGCTTACAAGCCCGCTGGCAGATTTCTGTCAGGTCTGCTCCAGAGAAACCCTCTGTAATGCTAGACAGGTACTCCAGGTCCACATCCTGCAGGAAGGAGAGAAAAGGGATGCAAAAGGAAAGAGAAAGATGAGATGCTGTGATGTTAAAGATGCATACTTTTCAGTAAGAATCACTCTCAGTTAACTGTATTTCAGTACTATTTTAGGTAAAGAACCTGACTTAAAGGAAAACTGCACTTTTTGGGGGGTTTAACTATCATCCACAATTCCTATATAAGACAAGGATGTAGATGCCTTTGCCTTCTCTGTGTGTTCAGTAAGTTGCCAGACAGCCGCCTCGCGCTGGAAGTTTTGCACGATCAGTGGAAATAGTATATACTATTACCGCCCTCTAAAAGTCCCTAAAATACATCCAACAATCTCCAAAACGATGTAGTAGCAGACCCAGTATTGTTGGTAGTAACCTCTACTAACGATGTGTCTATAGCATAGTCAATAAGAAAAGTCACAACATGTAGATGAAGCATTTTGGAGATCATTTGGTGTCTTTTAGAGACATCAGAGGACGGTAATGGTGTATCCCCACTACTTCCACTGAATGTGCAAAACCAGCACGAGGTAGCTATCTATCAACCAACTGAATACACAGAGAAGGTAAAAACATCTGTGTTCTTGTCTTACCAAGGGATTGTGGATGATAGGCAAAACTTTACTTTTTATTTATTAATATTTTCCACATTATGTGAAACATATAATAAACTTATAAATTGTGAAGCCCTGTCAGAGTGCATCCTAACAGTTTGAATGGTAGTTTGAGCTTTATTCAAGAGGAATATTCTGCACAGGCGTGTGTGTATATCACTAACTTGTGCGACAGGGGACTTGCGTAGGTTGGCATTTAGGATGGCTGTGCGAGATGGTTTGTCTGGGAGCGGGATGTAGATGAGCTGGTCCAAACGTCCCGGCCGCAGGATGGCAGCGTCTATGATGTCTGGTCTGGAGTGATGAGTAAAGAGAATGGGATGAACCGGAAGGAAAATAAATCTTGACTGTGCTGACTTCAAACCAGAACCACGGTACAAATTCAAATGTGCACCTGTTTGTGGCACCAACGATAAAAACATTCTTTTTGTCAGACATGCCATCCATTTCTGTGAGTATCTGGTTAATGACTCTGTCGGCTGCACCACCTGCATCCCCGCCTCCACCTCCTCTGGATTTGGCGATGGAGTCTAACTCGTCGAAAAACAGGATGCAGGGAGCAGCTTGTCTTGCCTGCAGGTGGAGAAGAGGCCAGGAGTGGACAAGGTTATGGTGTGATAACACAGCAGACACAAATATCTATCCTGCCATAATTTATTACTCTGTATTTTCTTCCCCCGCTCTCACCTTATCAAAGATGTCTCTGACATTGGCCTCTGATTCTCCAAACCACATGGTGAGCATCTCGGGTCCTTTGATGGAGACAAAGTTTGCTTGGCACTCGTTGGCGATGGCCTTAGCCAGTAGGGTCTTTCCACAGCCTGGAGGGCCGTAGAACAGCACTCCACGAGATGGTGTCATACCAAACTTCAGGAACTTGTCAGGATACTCAACAGGGTACTGAGAAGAGCAAGATGAAGATGGATGGATTGTTAGCAGGACTTGTGTTTGGAAGTGTTAGCAAAGTCTGATGATACGAGTGTGTGAGTATTTCATCCACCTGAACGAGCTCTTGCAGTTCTCTCTTGACCTCCTCTAGTCCTCCGATGTCCTGCCAGGTCACTTGAGGAACCTCTGCGACAGTCTCTCTAAGAGCTGATGGGTTGCTCTGACTCAGCGCCCACTGAGGGAAGACATGATGGTGTTAGGGAAAGAGGAAGGTTGTTCTTTAAGGGGCTTATACACACTTATACAGTGATGAAGAGAAGCACAAAATTCTATTACCATCTGATGTATAGGTTTACCAATATTATCGTCCGATATCAGTCTATTGCAGACATATCAGTATATATGGGTATCGGCATATTTGTTTTCTGAAAAGTGCCGATATTAAAACTGTTTTTTAAGGCTGAAAAAAATACTTGGACTAGTGATTTAAAATGTTGTAATCATGTAATTTGTCCAGCAGAGGGCAGTCCCCTATTTAATTGGTAATAAACGAAGT
>JAQLOL010000019.1:16320009-16334060 GCA_029783665.1 Naso thynnoides | reverse complement strand
ATGTAATTTGTCCAGCAGAGGGCAGTCCCCTATTTAATTGGTAATAAACGAAGTGTTTACTGTTTGGTGCAATGATGTTAGGATTTAAGTTTGTTAGATATCCTTCCTCTATAACATATGTCTTTGTCACACATATCTGATAACCACATTCAAAATTTTTATATATAGAATATTTGCCAATATATCGGATATCAGAGTTTTCTCATTCCCTAATATTGTTAATGAAATCGGCCCCAAAAATCCCACATCTGTCGGGCCCTAGTTAATGCATTTGGATCCATGTGACCTTGTGTGTGTGTTAGTGTGTTTGCGTACTTGGAAGTCATCCATGGTGACGGCCAGTGAATTCAGTAGGTCAGCGTCGATGGATTCGTCCTCCAGGTCTATGAAGGTCATCTTCTTGCGGATGGTTTGCAGAGCAGCTTCAGAGCACAGGGCAGCCAGGTCGGCACCTACATGTCCATGAGTCTCTGTAGCGATCTGAGATGTTTTGAATAACTCAGAGGCATCGATATTAAGTCATCACATAGTACGCATGACGTGCATATCAAGACCAAAGTGGACGCCATAAGATGCCATGTAACATTTCAGTCTTTAAGCCCCTTTTTTCCATAAAGAACACTAACAAAATACAAAGGCATTGATGCTGATGTAAACAGAGTAATAAGTTTCACCAGTGTGACAGTGAACTGAATTGAACTTTATTAAATGATTATTATGTTTTTACTAAGAATAAATCTCAATTACCCGAGTCTCATTTTAAAAAAATGTTTACTGTCTAATTACTGTATATAATTTAATAGTTGTGCAAGATTTAGTTTACTGTGAACAAGAACAAAATGGATTGAGGGATGCTTCTGTAAAATAAAGGATTTTACTTTAATTGAGTAAGGTTTGGCAATTTTGCGAAAACAGGCCATATTGAGTTGTTGCTGTCCTTTACTGTTTAATTTAGGTTGTTCACGCACACAAAAGATGAAAAAGTGAAAATGCCCGACGCCATGTCAGAGAGAGTTCCTCTCTCCCATGGCAAACACCGTTCCTAAATTTCCTGAAGCATCCGTCAGTCGACCAGCTTGTATTTCCGTAAATTATCTATGTCTCTTACACGACCACCTCACACATTTTGATAATTATGCCTGGCAGTTTTGGCAATGGCAAAGAAAGCTAATGAAAGCAAAAGCTGGAAGAAAGTCAGTTGTAGTTTTGTTATCCTTGAAAAAAGGCAGCAACAGCTGAGTGTGACACTGAGAGTGGAATGCACTTTTAGCCTTGTATGATGTTATGTTTTAATTTCTGTAATCCTGTTTAAATTGTAACTTTTGATGCAATATGCCTGGCCAACAGGGTTGGGCAGTAATGCATTACTTAGTAACACTTTACTTTTATTTTATTACTCTTCCTGGTAACTTGTAAAATAAGGGTTACAATTGCCATAATAGTAATTATATTACACTTAATGATCTACATAAGGCTGTGTTACTGGGTTACTAGAAAAGGATGTGATTTTTGTCCTAGTTCAGGTATCGTAAGACAATGATGTGTACGTGCATGTACCAATATATATTTTTTGCCAAGAGGGTTATTTAGTTTGACCTGTAGCTAATGTTCAAGTTCTAATAAAGCTGCTGATGGAGTTTTTATGTCTAAACATGTCTTTACATCAGCAGCCTAAAAAACAAGGTTGTTGTTCCAGTAACGTGAATAAGTTTTGGGAGCTAAACAGACAGGAGGTCAGTTGGGTTGCAAAAGTAATGTAGTAAAGTAACAAGTGGCATAACCTATTACTTTGGATACAAAGTAATCAGTAAACATATTACTTTATAGGAAGTAATCAGTAATAAGTAACTTATTACCGTTTCTGAGTAACTTGTCCAACACTGCTGGCCAAGGACTGTGGATGAAAATCAGCTATCTAGCTAACTCTGTGACAGTGACTGTCTATTGTTCCTGTAAAATAAATAAATAAATAAATAAAAAACAAACTTTTGAGTTGTTGGCTGTAGCTCAACTGTAGGTTGACTTCCAAACCCAGTGGATTTGCTGGAAATGCGCCAAAAATGCTGAAAAACATTGTCTGCAATTTAACTATACTCCACCAGACTGGATTTTATACTTTCATGTTGTTTGGCCGGACTGGATGCCCTCTCTCACCTTCTCCAGGTCGACATCATCAGCTAGTTTCATGTTTTTTGTGTGAATCTGCAGAATCTCCAGTCTGCCGGTGGAATCAGGGATTCCAATGTCAATTTCCCGGTCAAACCTGCCTGGAGAGAGATGTCACAATGCGCTTAAATGTAAGTGTTTGTGTGTTTGCTTTGTGTGTTGTGTTGTGTTGTGTTGTGTTGTGTGTGTGTGTGTGTGTGTGTGTGCGTGTGTCCTGACCAAAGCGTCTCAGAGCAGGGTCCACGCTGTTTGGCCGGTTTGTGGCTGCCATGACAACCACATGAGCTCTTTGCTTTAGGCCATCCATCAGGGTTAGGAGCTGGGAAACTATACGCCTCTCCACTTCACCATGGGTCTACACACACACACACACACACACACACACACACGCACACACAAAGTTATATGCCCCTTTGAAACAGAAAAATTTTGTACTTTTTCTCTATTAATATATGTCACGTTCTACTGTGATTGTATCATTTATGATTTCGAGTGGCAAATCAAATCGATTCGTTGACTTGATTGATATTGCTCACCTTCTCTCTTTTGGGTGCGATGGCATCCAGCTCATCAATAAAGATGATAGCCGGGGCATTTTTCTCCGCCTCCTCAAATGCCTTTCTTAGGTTGCTCTCTGACTCTCCCGCCAGCTTGCTCATGATCTCAGGACCTTTACAGAATGATGAAGAGCATGTAAAACATATTTTCTCCTACACAAATCTGCAAATAAGAAAAGCAAAGAGGTTCTACTATGGAGGATACTTTATTTCGAAAGCTTTTCATCGTACAAAGCCTTTCTTTTTTACTCAACTTTGTGTCACTGTGAACAAAAAACCTCTCACCATTGATGAGGAAGAAGAAGGCGCCAGTTTCGTTGGCCACAGCTCGGGCCACCAAGGTCTTTCCTGTTCCTGCGGGGCCGTACAGTAGGATTCCTCTGGGAGGCTTAGAGAGAGAAAGGGAGAACACACAGAGTCACAAAAAGGAGAAATTTCCAATGTTACAATCAAAGGACAGAGATTTGAGTAGGTGTGATAACGGCTTGTGTGTTGGACACCTTGACGCCTATGGCCTTGAACAGAGCGGGGTGTCTGAGAGGAAGCTCCACCATCTCTTTGATTTGGGCCAGCTGCTTTCGACAGCCTCCAATGTCGTCGTATCCGACGTCATTGAGATTCTCCTCTTCGTCCTATCAAAGGGAAACATGCACAAGTCACACTGAGTTCATTGTTTTGCACCCTTAGCATCTCTGGTTGCTGATGTCAATGAGGTTAGCATGGATCACATTGTTCCTGCTGTTATCTCAGTGTTCCTGCCTCATGAGTCCTGACATTGACATCAAATAGTCCAGAGGCTGGTGAATCTCTGACTGACCTCTCTTTTAATTGGCTCTCCCTCACAGTAGATGATAGTGTCCGGGGCAACAATGCAGTGCGGGTTGGGGTCGGTCTCCATCACCTTGAACTCCACCGCCCGCATGCTGCCTCTCACCAAGAAGATGTCATCTGTTGACGCATTAAAAAACAAAACAAAACGAAACAAACAAACAAAAACCCCATCACCACATAACGGAGAATGTGAATGATGATGAATATGATTAGTGGCAGAGGTGTTATGTACCTTTATGTATAGGCCGGTAAGCCTCCAGAAAATATGGTTTGAGAAAAACCTCAAAGAGATTTCCTGTCAGGCCCTCGATGGTTTCATCTATAGGGAGGACATGGATCTTTTTTCCATACTTGATATCAGGGCAGGCATGAATACTGTGATGAAACAGACATCCACAGAAAAACAATTAATTATTCTTAATGATTTCATATAGTGTTGTCAAACCTCACATGTATCACAAAGACAGGCAGTGGGGGAATATAACTACATCGAAACGAGTACTGTACTTAATAAGATTCAGATACTTGTACTTCACTTGAATATTTCTATAATATTCAACTTCCCACTCTTACTGAACTATAGCCCAGAGACAGGTATTGTGCTTTTTGTTCACCACTTTTGTCCAAGTTTTTGTTACTCATTCATTTTCAGAATACATTTGTTTATACCATAATTTTTTTTTTATATTTCTTAAGGGACAATATGTGACATTTTAGCACCAAATACAGTGTAATTTCTACAGCAAGGTTAAATTAGTTCTGTGCATTTACAGGGTTGAAAATCAGAATTCCAAACTGCTAGACCAGTTCGGACCTGTGCATGATAAATACCCATATAGACCTACTCAATATTGTGACCCGTCAATCAAGATTGGGTACCAAAAATATACCAAAAACTGGGGACGCACAATAATGGATTTTTTGCCGATATCCGATATGCTGATATTTCACAACTCATTTGACCGATAATTGATACAGATACCAATATATTTGTATATTTTATCTCACACCTAATTGCAGAGATCATCAAGTCTCTTCTGTAGTTGAATTTACATACAGTATTATTATGCATACTCTTACCATGTTGGCCCGCCGGCAAACGCAGGCATAAAATACAAAGCTTAAAATGATGTAATAATAATTCCTTGTGCGAATGAGGTAAATACACCTTTCACCCTTTTCACAAATGACAAAGTAAGTAAATATAATGTCTGTCCACAGGGAAGATGAGAAACATGGCATCAACTCGGGAAACAGCAGTTTGTTATTTTATCAGTTGTTATATTTGCAGATATCTGCATGCCGGCCGATATCCAATAATTAATCATAAAGCCAATATCGGCCGATACTGATAACATGCTGATAATGTCATACATCCCTACCAGTAAATAGGCTAACTAAAAGAAAAAAAAAGTAATTAGGTTGTACGTTTAAAACTCTTTAAGTTTACCTTGATTGTCATAAAAACAAGTGCAGCTGTAATACAAATGAAAAACATAACATATAATTGTTCGACACTGACAGAACTTTACTGATCACTTTGACTTTTTATACCTGAAGTATATTTTGCTGAAACTGTTAAAAATGCAGGACTTTAATTTGTAATTAAGTATTTTTAAAAAGTGTTGCATTAGTACTTGCACTAAAGTAAAGGATTCTAAATACTTCCTCCATCACTGGACCCAGGTGTGAGATCTACCTGATGACATCACCGAGGCGGACACGCAGGTTGTTGCGGGTCACACGATTCATGCGGATTCGTTCGTCCCCGCAGGTGTCATCAGTGAGGACGATGCACACTGTCTGTCGACGCTTCCGCCCTTTCAACACCACCGTGTCCCCCCGGAAGAGCTGCAGCTCCTCCGTCTTATTCTGGTGGAAACACACACGGAAACATAACACTCACAGATCTCGGAGGAATTACACACATGGCCATCTATTCACACACACACACACACACCTGCGACAAGCTGACAATGCTGCTGTCTTCATTGAGAGCTTCATCCACAATGAGTCTGTTGGGTCTGTGCTTCTGCTTCAGGATGGCAGTGGAGAAATCTTCTCCCTTTGAGCTTCCAACAAGAGACACATTATGACTCTCATACTCTGTACTTGTGGCTCTTATTTCCTCATGTGACACTGAGCTGAATTTAGACTCTCTGTGGTTCAGCACGTAGAAACTGACTCAGTAAACATATGATTATGTCTTAACAAAAGCGACTTGCCTTTTTTTAAGTAGCACCACTTTTATAATAAAGATAAATGCACATAACATGTCAATAAAATGTCACAAAGCAGGTTAGAATATGCATCAGTGCGTGCGCGCACACACTCACATACACACTGACTGTGCACATGCAGCTGCGTCACTCACTCTGCTCCTCCTGAACCTGGCATGACCACTCTCCTTTGTTTTGTCAGATATCAGATACCCTCACTTTTTCTCACTGTGCTCTGCTGATGTTTACTCTGGTAGACTCAGGAGCTGATTTTGTGTGGTCTTGTCTTTCTGCTGAGATCAGTGCCAAAGGTGTCGAGTTCTGCCTGATCCAATCTGCCCTGGTGTGGTTTCCTGAAGTCCAGAAGTTCCCAGCAGAGTCTCAGTCTTTTCCTTTTCCTCTGCTGCCTTGAACCACCATGTTTGTCAGGGCTGCACCCTGTCTGTTTACCAGTGGAGGTATAAATATGCCCGTCTGCTTGCCTGTCTTATTTCTAACACACACACACACACGCAGAGATCCCAAGCACTTACATTGGAGTCTGTCCCAGGACAGATATAGCGCGATATTTCCTCCTCCCTCTGCTTCTGGGTAGCAGATGCTGGGACAAATGCCGAGCTGGTCACGGAGAACACTTTCTGACTTACTGTGAAATATTTATGAGTCAAAATAAATTCTGTGCAGAGCCTGATTTCCCAAAGAAAGTCTGTCTCATCTGGATAGATCTTTTTTAAATGCAGCATGGTCTTTCCTTGTCGTCGTGACTGAAGAGAGCTGCTGGTCGAACCCAGCTGCTCTGTAGACTGTCAGGAATCTCTCCCTCACACAATGCACACACACTAACACACACGACCCTCACATAAACACAAATAAGCACAAACACATGAAACACATGCTCACACACTGAGAATGGACACATTGTGCTGATTTAATTAAAACTTTTATTACTAAAATCATCCTTTAACAAACAACTCACGACAAGCAGCTGGGTGCAGACTCACTGTACATTCTCACACTCCCACAGCTGTCCTCTCCTACAGAATGAACTACTGAGAATGAGATGATAAGAATGCCAACAAGGGCAATAAACACCACAATATACACCTTCAAATGACTGTATAAACCTATAAATTTTTTCTTGGGAGTCGCAAACAACTGAAAGTGATGGGCATTATGAGGAGCGAGGTAGCGGAGGTTTGAATGAACAAAGAAATGTATGGAAATGGACAGATAACAGTCACCAAACCAATACGCTGTAGAGATTTTTGTACACATACACACCCCTGGGAAACAAAAAATAAAAACACACAAATAAGGGAATGAACTGTCAATTTTCACAATGCATGCACAGAAGGGATGCCAAACCTGTGTCAGTGGAAATGAAACGTTTGAACACTGGACAGAATTCGGTGTCTAAGGTTCGACCGATACAAACGGTTACAAAATGCTGGTGGTGTGAGATTAGTTGATTGTTTGACTCAGCTTTACCCTGCGATACGTCTTTCAGTTAGATCACTGTTTTTTTTTTTTAAATTTACAAATGGAAGCTGATGTATCAATGGACTTTTGGAATTTTCATATATTTACATATTCACTCTATTGCATCTAGTTGAAAAATGATTGTTCCGGTGATTTCAATTCAGTCAGTTGGAGTGCTTGTTACACATTTCTGCAGCCGTCTCTCTCTCTCTCTCACTTCTAATTCTGCTCTTCAACAAGTCAAAAGGTGTGTGCACACCAAAGGTCAATTTAAATTATGCACAATGAAATTACATACAAAGTCAAACGCTTGATGCGAAATCGGACCTGGATGGCCACGAATTGATGCATGAATGGCGCGATTTTGCGTCCACGGCATTTTTTCATATGTTCAAAATATTCAACTTCAGCGATTTGTTCACGAGATGATAGTTGCACGACCACGCCACGCAAATAATTTTTTCGCTCTTGGCATGTACACAGCTTAACACGAATTAGACTGTCTTAGGCCCTGTTCCCACTAAGTATTAACATCCATCCTGAGTGATCTGATCACAGGTGGACTGCCTGGGTGTGACTGGCCAAGGCTGTATTCAGACCAAATCAGGTGGTCCACCGAAACACCACAGGGCATCATTTAATTTACACAACAGGACCTATTGTGTGATGTCAAGTTGTGTCCTCTATTTCTCCCCCAATCCACACGTGGCGATCAATTGCTGGAAGATGAAACCAACAAATCTGTAGATAACTGAATAAATTAAAACAAAAAAAAAAACAGAATTTGGTAAAAAATAAAACAGAATTAAGAAAAAAAAAAATGGAATTCATAGGGCCCTATGACAATAACAACAGATGATTTGCCCACTAAGTTCTTCTTCTTTTAATTTCCAGCAGACAGAAAAGGTGTTCTTCTTCTTTGTTTTTCTGGTTGACTATGTGTGGTTTATTGCATTGCTGCCTCCTGCAGGTAAAAAAAAAACACATTTGGTCTTTACAAGGGGAAATGATGTATGTGTTGGTTTGTATATAGAGCGAGGGAGTGAGATCTGACCACAAGCGGTCACTGCACACATGCATGAGGAGCCGCATGTTAATGCCAGGTGGGAACAGGGCCTTCCGCTACAAAGGTTACCCTAACACCATTCTAATCCTGAAATAAGAGCAAAGTTTCTATGGTTACAATCAGTGACCCTTGCTGAACAGTGGCACCAAATGACAAAAAAAAAAGGAAACCATTTTGTGTTGTGGAATGAGTTGGAAGAATGGAAGGAGTTTTTTGGATTTGACTGTAGTGAGGAAACCATCAGTTGATTTCATTTGTTCAAACTAGAAACTATCTGGAGGCTTACCGACAAGTTAGCAGAAGCACTGGGCTCTGCCACTGCCATTATAAATAAATTAAAGAAAAAAGAAATTGCATAATTGTCTTTTGTACCTCTGCATCTTCAAATTTCATGAGTTTGCTCTCTGTCTCCAATGTTTGTGCTCTGCTTGGCAGAAAATCCTCCTTGTCCAGAGAATGCAGTCTCATTTTCTGTGTCATTTCTGGACTACAGCAGTCATAGAGGGCATGATGGAAGAGAAACAGAGGTGCGTGCGTGTGTGCGCGTGTGCTGTTGGACATGAAATTGAAAAAATTGAAGTGTACTGTATATTATGCATGCATTTATATATGTGGACTTGAGCTATATGCAGATACAGACATAACAGTCTTTGTGTGTGTTTCTTGTGTCTGTTGTTAGCAGTCGTCTTCCTCAAAGTGCGTTTTCTGAAGAACCTTTACATGACGCTCATAGATCTTGAGGGCGGGGCCGAGTCTGATTGACAAGCCAGTCAAAACATCGTTACGTTGCATGAGGAGGAGAGACTTGCCATCGATTTCCTGATGAAGAGAGCAAAGCAAGGTGGGTAGGTGGATTGAGGTGACAAATGTTAGACGTGGAAGTACAACTGTTAATCCTGTCTCTGGTGGCCTCTAGTGGCTAATAAGGGAGATTACAAGCTCACCTGGGTCCTGAAGGCAGCAGCCTGCTCAGGGAAACCTGCTGCTGTGAAATAACTGACCACATCAGACACTGTCCAGTCCACTGGGCTCCCACTGGCCCCCTCAGACTTCAAAAACCTACAGAGATGAGGGAGAGGGCAGTTGGCCAACTGGTCTATCACAAAACCTGCAGCAAACTCGTTGTGTCAAAGCTGCTGGTGATGAATCTACAGAGAATAAGCGCCTACAACTGCAGTTCTCCTCTGCTTTTAGAGAGTTTAAAAGCGAGTTTAAGTTCATTATTGAGCTGCACGCTTGCAACTTTGCAGTTTTAAGTCATTCTCAACACTCAAATATCATCAAACAAGCTCGAAAATGTCTGCAAACAACCTCTAAACAACTGCAAACAAGCTCCTAAACACACTGCAATAAAGCTCTTAAACATATAAAAAAACTCTAAACTGCATGGCGAAAATCTAAAACTGAAAAAAGATCTATAACCAACTGCAAAAAAGCTCCAAAGCCTCTGCAAAAAACAAACAAACAAAAAAAACAGCTCTACAACTCACTGCACGCATTCTGCTCATATATATATCTTTGTGGAGCCTTTAGCATACTTTCCTCAGAAGCTGGTAGAGAATAAAAACGGACCGTAAAGAAAGTGAACATTGGCCCTCCAACATAAAGTCAGTTTCAAAAACTTCTTTGACATTGCTGTTGCTCTAGTGCACAGGCAGCATCTGTCTTATTTACGTAACTTATGAGATAAAGTCCCCCCAAAATAACATGAAGATGGTTGTTGGACATTACATATAGAGCATCATCAGTTTTATCATGTTCTCATTCGTTGCTTATTTTGCTGTATTGTTTCATTATATTGTATTTGCATTCTACATCTCTTCTATTGCAAACACCTTGTATTGCAATTTTCTATGAAAGGCGCTCTATAAATAAAGTTGAATTCAACTGAACTGAAAGTTTCTGCTGTCGCTTAGAAACTTCAGTCGTTAACTGCGAATGATTTGCAACACATATTACTTTTCAATTTAGTTTAATTAGTCAGACTGCTCAAGACAGATGTGTCCGTAGACTGCATCATAATAAATAGTGGACAGAGATGCTGCAATGCCACTCCTTGGTTTGTGCACTAGCATCTCGAATTCAGCATAATGGCCATCACCATCTTGTTTTCCTTTTTTCTTTTTTTTTTGCTATAAGTGACCACATTTGCATTTACGGGTGGCTTTTGAATAGAGAATCTTAATATGGTAAATTGGCGGCATAAATCGCAGAGTATAAAAATATATATTTGTTTCTCTCCATTGACCTCTGTAAATATATTTTCCTCAATCAGATCCCATGTGGTCCACTGGAAGGGGCGGGACTTTGCAGCTGACCTGCTTTGGCTGCGACATTTTGGTGCCGACATAACTGATCCGTACCGTTCGTTTTTTTGGTCACGCTTTTGTTGGGGTACCTAGCGCACTGATCTGGCGCCAAAAGGGTGGAGCTGGATGCACTGGGGTCTGTTTACTGGTCAACAGAATCGTCACTTCTGTGCGACAAAGGACAAACACAATACCTGCCATGTTTAAATATCTCCTTGCTGACAACAGGAAGAATCAGCACTGATTTTGTTTTTTGGACAGAATTGCGTTCTTCATCTTTGTTGAATTCATTGTTGGGCTACACTGTGTTGCGCTGCTGATGTCACGATACTTATGTAGCTGACATGGCTTTCGCATCCTACCAAGTAAGGGTGCGGGGGCAGAAACGTAAGCCAGATCTAAGGTTTACCATTCCGACGAGTACCGTACCGTACCAAAGTTTCCTGTACTGCTTGGTCGAAACCCAGCTTTGACGGATATACAATTTAATAAACAAACAAACTTGTATTAAACATGACTTGAAGTTAACAGCTGAGACCATGAACTCAACAGGAAAATGTTCATTGAGGTAACCAATCAAGCAGGTAAGCGTTCTCTCATGCTTACATATAATCAGGTCATTAGGAAAAATACAGATTTTAGGTACTTAGATTCACTTTTCGGGCCTCCAAGCTTTTTCCACTTCTAATACTGACTGTTTCAAAACTGTTGATCCTGCTCACCCTCTTTTATGTGAAGTTATAAAACTGCCCTCAGGCAGACGCTACAGAGCTGCTGCAGCAACTAACGTGTAACGGAACGTTTACAAAAAGTCTTTAATACCTTTCTTATTATTGTATTTATTGTGACTTATTAGATGTGTTTTTAACCACTCGGTGAAGCTGAAAGGCAAATTTTCACATTTGTGGACAAGAAAGAATTTTATTATTATTAAATCTACAAGAAGTTATGGTCTTTGCAATACATCTAAATAAGCAAACAATAGAGGAGGAGACCAACCCAAAGCAGATGAATCTGTTTGGTATCTTCAGTGTCTCCAGCGTCTCTAAACTCACCCTCCACTACTGACTCCTCCATTCATCCCTCGCTCCTCAGATGTGCCAGAGTCTCTTGGGGAGGCAGTGGGTGTGAGCAGGCAGGACGACACGCCAATCTCTGACTTGGACTCCATGCCTGTGAGAGATGAATTAATAAGCACAGTCTGACTACCTGCCATCATCACTAACCACCGAGCATGAAAACACACAAATACACACATTTTAAGATTAGCTGTAAACACTAAAAGCAGAACTCACTGCTGAAGCCCGAGGAGCTGTGGCTGATTCTGTCATGCTGCATCTGTTTGTTTGTGTGGAGAGAAGAGAGAGGGTCAGACAAAGATGACAAATAAATGGGCGTGAGAAAAAGATGATAGCTGCTCCCTGAAACAAGTCACAGCCACAGTGTGTCAGAGGAAAGACCACGTTGAAAGCAAATGAAGGAGCGATACGATCTTCAGCTTAACTCAAAGAGTCAAGGAGCCGGGCTTTGTCAAACTGCATCACGACAAAACTGCATCATCACCATCCGCTGTGGAAGTGCAAATGAGAATGTGTGAGGTGGAAAGAGGCCATAATCCAAGGAAGGTTGAATAGAAGTTTTGTTAAAAAAAAAAATGTAGCAAAGTATATCATGTGCAAACAAACGCAATAGATTAAAAAAATTGAACTGTTTTTGAAAAATTGAATTAAAAAGGGGGACAAAAGTTAAATTCACAATATAAGAAATCCTCCTTCCGTGCACTGGGTTAACACTAGAAAGGCCATGACGGTCAGTTTGACCATTTTCACATTTAAATGTCACGTAACTCTGTTGAATTACAAATTATAGTGCTGCTGGTCCTGTTGGTTCTTGACTTTTCCTAAAAATGTCTGGGCTTTCATTTAAAAAGGTATTTATTGCACCAGAGGCAAACGAATGTGATCATTTCTATCAATTTCAGCCACAGGCGGTCAAGATTATCTGGATGAACCATTTCTGATGAAAGTGGGCGTTTTCTCTTCCCCCTTGGCATGTCTTCAAGTATTATTTCACTTTTTGAAAAGATATCCAAACACAATAAATGCTCTATGTTGGGTATTTATCATGAGAGATAATAGAATTTGGAATCTGGTGGTCAAAATGACCACTAATTGCCCTTCTAGTGTTAAAAAAATCCATAATGATTTCCTTAAATGTTTTGTTATTATTTTGCTTTTTCTTAATTGACTCATTAGACTCACTGGTTTCATGGTCACATGGTCTGATTTTAAATTCAACGTGAACCATCATGAAATTTATTCATATATGCAAATATCCTCTCAGTAGGTTAGAAATCTTTGTATTTGTCTTTTAATGGGCTATGGATATTTTTATTAGTCAACCCCTGTTTTGTTTGTATCATGCAGGAAGTCACCCACATAACCAAGCACTGTTATTTTTACTCCACATTAGTCCACTGATTAATAGTCAGTGGCAGTAATACGCCAAGAAAGGTAAACAGTTAGCAAGCAAGCACGGATGTTAACAATGTAGAATTAAAAATTTAAAAAATAAAAATCTAAAACCCCTGAAAACAGTAACATGTCACTATGTGCCTCGGAACACGCAGTTTCATACATTTCATGCCTTTAAACAAGACCAACTTACGTGAGCTCTGATAGGAAATCATAAACTAGCTTCTCTTCCATCTCTTTTCCCTATTCTCTGAAAATGGTTAAGATCGGAGCTTTTCGATTACAAATTCAGTGGGGCCAGATTTTTAAACCAGGAAATTTAGCTGGGCCAGGCATTTTCAGAGGCTCGTACGCAGAAGGAAAAGCTAAAATTTTAAACCAACACAAATGAATGTAATAAAAAACAAGCTATGTTAGCCCTTGTTTCCTTTTAAAATACTGCAATGCGCTCGCTGCAAATCGAACACATTAGTTTGTCGTTTGACTTGGACGTAAAATAAACGAGTATTTGTCCGTCCAGGCAGGGCTGATGATGGTTTTCATCGTCAGTTTTACATTTGAGGGTTTAGAAAGACATGATTTTAGTGGTCATATCACAGGACTACTATTACCACTACTAGACAAACATTTTTACAACGTGTTGCATCGACGGTTGAATGTTTCTAGGCGACACGGAGTGTTGCATTGAAGGTCTGTTGGAATTTCTATAGTCTCACGCAATGTGTTTTTCCAATTTTTTCCCTGCTTTTCTGGCTGGGCCACTCGGGGCTGGCCTCTGGACTGCATGTGGCCTGCGGGCCGCCATTTGCATAGGCCTGGCGTAGATTTTGGGCGCACCACCTGTGCGTCTTCCTCTGTTGAACTGTTAGACCTACAGGTTGCTTTTTCCTTCTGACTTTTTGGGTTTTAAGCAGGAGGTGTCAGAAAAGTTACCACAGGGATAACTGGCT
>JAQLOL010000019.1:16294581-16304634 GCA_029783665.1 Naso thynnoides | reverse complement strand
GTGTCTAAAAAAAATGTGGTTATAAACCGTTTAAATTATTATTATTATTATTATTATTATTATTATTATTATTATTATTATTATTATTATTATGTATTATCGATAATGTCAGCAGAATGTGGTTTTAAATACTTGTGACAAAGATATGTAATGGAGGCAGGGTATCCTCCATTTCAGCAAACTTTATTCCAAACATCGGTGCATTGAAAACCCTTTACTTATGTATTATTAAGTAAAGGACCACCCTCTGCTGGACAAACAGGTAATTACACCATTTTAAAACACGATTCCAAGCATTTTTTTCATCCTGAGTAGTTTTAATAGAACATAAACGCCAGTGCCAATATATCTGCAACAGGCCAATATTGGCTGATAATATCGGCAAACCAGTTCATCCGTCGGACTCTAATGTAAACTGCATGACACTAACCTAAATCTGCCAATTCTCCGTAGATGGGAGAACATTTCTCCACCTGGTACATATTCCATCACCATGTAGAGGTTAGTGTTGTCCTGGGGAAGGGAAGACAAAGGACGAATTAGTGACACCCACTCACACATAAACACACCTATAAGGCTCAACAACACTCACAGACGGACAGTCAGACAGGCAGACTAACATACAGACATAGGATGGGCAGCTGGGGTCCCTTTCATAAGGGAGGTTCAACAAACTCTGAGTCTGACCCTGAACTTCGGTTTCAGAAAAGCTGATTTGAGTTAGTTCTGTTAACTCAGAGTAAGTTCACTTTGAGCTACGCGTGTGCACCACGACCACAAAAAGATGGCATTAACGGAGCATTAATGGAGCACCGATACTACGATTTACCACGGCAACACTGGACAGAAAGAGTTCCATCTACCTTTCTCCTGTGCACATACGCACAAGTATGCATGAATGCATTTTTTGGAGGGAAGAGAGTAATAGCTTCACAGCACGAAGGTGGGACAATTGGCACGGGAGAAAATTGCTGATCGAGAAAATGTGTAAGTTTGAATGTAGTCTATTTATTTAATATTTAATCACACTTACCTGCAAATATTCAAGTAGAAACTGAATCGTATTGAACCTAAATTTCATTTTCATATAAGTTATCCCACAGGTGAAAGCTGGACACAGTTCATGAAATATAAGAACGAAGTTTAAACAAGTAAGGCTCAGGTGTAACTGGCTCATAACTGTACGTCACTTTAATCATATTCGTTAATATTATACAAATCAATCAGTGGATATTTCAATGTGTAGCTTTATCCCCAACATAGTGCTTTTTTTCACACACACACACACACACACAAACACACGTCCTCTCACCTTTATTCCCTTTAGTTAATTAATTAGATCTGATTAAATTAACATTTAAGCGATAATGGTGATGAGAGGAAGGACAAGATTATGCAGATACATAATAGACTATAAAAAAAAAACGATACGGCAATCGGTCGTGATCTGGAAATGATAAAACATCGAGTCTCAAAATCATCTCCTGACGCTGTCTGTGTGTTAATCCCTGCGCAGTAAGGCCTCCTCTTCATCTATAAAATCCTTGACAAAAGGACACGGCATGTTCAACAGAAAAGTGCGTCTTATACAGTACGACTAACAGACTAGTTTAAAACAACCGTGATTTTTTTTGTCGAGCAGTCAGTGAAACTCAAAGCTGAAATGAGAGTGATACATGGACTGAATGAATGACGGAGGAAATGAAACAGTGTTTCTGGCGCTGAAAGAGGGAGGAGATGGAGAGAAACTCGAGGTTTGCTCAAGACAACCTGCCAACGATCAGGTTAGCTTTACAGAGTCAATCGCCATAGCAACTGACTCTAAGATTAAGTTACCTCTCCTTGTGAAACGGGCTAGAGTTACTCCTCTTTCTCAGGTTTGGCTTACCTCCCTTTATGAAACAGAAAACCCAAAGTTTCCCTCATTTCAGCGTTAACAAACTCAGAGATTTCACTAAATCTGTTTTGTGAAATGGGCTACTGGACAACTTGAGGACAGTATTTTGAGCCTGATTTTTTTCCTTCAGATATGACCATATCAACCAAATTGCCTGGAGCTTTGGCATGTTTTATTTCCTGAATCTTATTTGCGAATCATTTTTCCTTTAGACACTAACAGAGCAAATAACCCTAACTTGATACCATAGAAGAGGATTTCATTCTTAACGTGTTTCTCTGTTTGCACCTGCAAATAAAGCTTACTGTAGCAGACATCTAACTACTCCGAGTTAACGTGTGTCAGTTGCTGCTTCCTCCATCTGTGTGAAGGATAAGACACGTGGCCTGGAATTTTCTGTTAATAGGTTTATTTGAGGCATCAAGGATATTCAAACCCTGTTCATCCAAGGTGCATCTAAACAGCTTAACCTGAATAAGGCTTTAATTGGAGTATCTGCCGGGTTAGTCTGCATGGGCACAAACAGCCACTGAAGAAGCAGGGTGGTGGAAATGTTAAGAGGAGAGAGAATGCGATTGTGCGATCATTGCACAGGTGGGATACTGAGTTCATTTCACTCTGTGCATGCAAATGACACTCCTTTGAAAGAGAATTGAAACATAGAATTGAAAGTTAATGAGGTCAGTAAACTCGCAGGTCCTTGTATCAGAATTATGTAGAGTTAAAAACGTTGTTGTTGATTAAAAAAAAAAAAAAAGAGGCCTGTTTTGCCATAAATCTGTTGATCGCTATAAATACTTGAATGTTTCTTACATTCAACCTGAGATAAATTATTCATTTTGAGCAGTGAAGGGAACATTTTCCTTGTTTTCTGTCATATATATGATGTTACAGTGTCAGATGTTCATATGAAATGTGGCCGGAGTTTCAAACCATGAAATAAATGAATAGAAAATGAATCCATCGAGTGATATCTATATTAACACACCAGGGAGAGGCTGAGGCGCCGCTCATGTTGCTGTCTGATCTCTGGTTGCTGCACCTACAGCAGACTTCTGGAAGCAAGTCCACTCAGAAGAAAGTGGGCTTTTAGGGAGGCGGGGCTTAAAGAGACAGGAACTGAAGTGTTTCAGACAGATCTAACTGAGGGGGCGTATAAAGGGCCAGAGAGCTCAAGTTCTGCCCTTCAACTCTGGGTCCATAGTTTATTTCGGAAAAAATATTAATAATCAGCGGACAGAGACAAATGATTTTTTTCATAGCATTAAAATGGTACCGCGAATCTTAAATATGATGTTCGTCAAACTGAAAGATAATTTTTTAAGTCAAGAAAGTCACGGTTTATCACTCAACTGCAGAGGTATAAGACTTTGAAAAACGTCAAAAAGGGAAAATGACTGGAGCTCAACAGATCATCTTAAAAAAGTTTTTGTTTAGTTGCAGCGTTCACTAACGTTTTCGACACACACGGTCTTCTTCAGAGTGGTTACAGAAGAAGACCACGTGTGTGGAAACGTTAGTGAATGCTTGCACTAAACAAAAACTTTTTTTAAGATGACTCGCTGAGCTCCAGTCGTTTTCCCTTTCTTGGTGTTTTTGTGGTCGTGGTCTGTGAGCGCCGGTCGTCATCTGAAAAACTGGTTTAGCGTGTGAACCCTCTTCACTTTGAAAAAAGTATTTAGGATGAATACACCCGAGCAATGCAGTGAGTTTACCTCGTTCTGAAGGAACGAAAGAAACTGTGCTGCCGTTACAGCCATGTTAGCGTTGGTGATGTATATTGTGCGAGACGAGAGACGGGGTTCACTGAGCGGTTTCACATAAAACCAAGTAATACTTAGCTATCTTTACCACAAACTGCGATCTTACTGATTTGTAAAATTATTTTTTCAAATTACAAACATCATATCTGAGAATGAGGGCACAATTTCAACTGGATCGAAAAATAATTAGTCTCTGTCAATTGACTACTGCACAATATTTTAATGAGTCGAAGGAGGCCACACAATGACACACACAGGCCTGTAACACACACACACACAGACACCGACACACACACCATCCTGAATGCTCCTTACCTTGAACGAGTACTCTAACTGCACCAGAAAAGGAAAGCTGACGGCCTGAAGAATCCTTTTCTCATTCAGCGTGTGCTCTATCTGCTTGAGCTTTACCACCTGGGAAGCAAAGACAGAGAGAACGTATTTCTTATTTTAAAAAAAATGTGTGTCAAATTACAAGTGTGCATCAAAAAAAGTCACACTTCTTTAAATGCAGAAGTACATACAGCAGATGTACTGAGCAGTTTTGGCTTGCATGGAAAGAAACACCTAAAAAGGTAAAAAGTTTACGGTACTAAGAAAGAAACATTGAAATCAGTCCTAAAATCTGTGATTTTGGGTTATATCTCCCATTTTTTTTTGTTATGATATGTTTATTTAAGCTTACACACATTTGTATGATTATTCATTTTTATTTCTGATAAATAACATTTTGTAAAGCATACTTGCCCATCGTGTTTACATTTTTTCAGTACCAGTTCCTTAGTTTCTTCCAATTTTATTACATTTGCAGTTTACAGATGCTCTGTAACAGTCTGCCTCTTTCAGGTCATTACAGCCTTAGCACAGCACCCCATTATTTCATTGCGTTGCAAATTGCTTAGTGTACAGCGTAACATTCACTGCTTTGCCAACATCTGCCAGCATCTACATTCAAATGACGTATTTCTTAAAGAATGTCTCAGGTAAGTGCTCATTCCGGTTGTTCACCCGGCCCTACTTTCTTTAACTAAAGCATTAGTAATGTGATATACCAGATGTTTGTCTTCACATCAGATAGTTTTACATCTGAAGAACACTGGACAGATATTTAGAATATTCGTCAAGTGTTTAAAGGCTTTATTCTTGTCAAAGGTGCAAACAAAACCTGAAACACAAGATCAACATGGGTGTCACAGGCATATTTTTCTGTTCTCGGTAATCACACCGACGAACATTTGGTAATTATAGCGCAACTTAGCAGTACAAACTGGGAAATGGGCCTGGAGAGGAACACAGACGAAGCAGGTGGCGTTAGAAACAGCTAATCACATTCTCTGCTTTCATCTGGCAGTCAGCAGGGTTGCGTTTGTCTGCTTTAAAAAAAGAAAAAAATCCTACGTTTAAAGTATATCTTTCTCAAATATGCTGTTTGTCTTTTTAAAATATAATTTTGTCTTTTTTTTTTTCACCATAAATTGATTCAATCTGAAAACATCTGAAAAGTCTAGAAGAGCCTTAAGATGAAATAATTTTAATACTAATACACGTTAGTAGTACCTTTGTAAGAAAATACTCGTACATATTGATATCAAAATATTATGTTTTTGAAAACTATAGCCTATTGATTTTAATAAATAGTTTTCATGCAAAGATTTGGGACAATGGTTCATTTTGTGCGTGTGTGGGTTTTTTTTAAAACCCCCTGGCGGCTATTGCACAAAAACTATTGCTATGACATTCTGATTGCACAAAAAGAAACTTTTCTTTACTCAGACTTTATGGATATTGTGCTGTGTTCTTTATACTATGACGGTTTCCCTCAAATTAGATGGAAGAAAAATTGTAATATATCGCCTTGCCTGTAGTAATGCACTGTATCAAAAGTATCCTATCGTAGCCCCTGTATTGTGATGCGAATCATATTACCAGGTTCTTGCCAATACACAGCCCGAGTTAGCAGAGGGCTAAACTGGAAATTAGCTGGCTCAGCTATAGTCTCCGCCATGCATGCTCTATGGGCCCCACAACGCGGAAGCTATGCAAAAGATTTGGGTACTTTTCTCACATCAAGGTTGATTGTTTTTGGCTTCATGCTGAACTGAGCTTCACATTAGGACAGAACGCGGCCCCAGCGCCAGCACTGTACCCAGTTCTTCTTAAAACATCCACGGTCTGCATGAACATCCTTTGCATACAAAGTGAAAGAGATTTCAGAGTTTACAAGATGCACTGAATGCACCGTGAAGTCTGCTCTCCCTGTGTGTGTGAAATCAGTTTCTGACACAGAGGACTAAGCAGCGCATCCTTTAATGACACCAAAATGCAGCAGAGACAGATAGTATTTAATTACATGACTAATGCGGTGCAAACATTTATTCCCCCTGATTTTTAAACCCGCCCCGTGTCCTGCTCGCTGACTCAGACTGACCTTCTGCTTGTTGAGGATCTTCATGGCATAATGTTGTCCCGTTTCTCTGTGCCTCACCAGCATCACACGGCCAAACGAGCCCGTGCCCAGAGTTTTCAACCTCTCAAACTGCTCCAGGCAAGCAGTGTTCTGAACAGACAAAACAAAAAAGCTCAGTTGAATTATGTGAAAGTAGGATGGTGAGGGTTGGGGTGTGGGTGGTGCCTTTTTTTTTTTTTTTTTTTCCCACTGTCTAATGTGTGCCATGTCCCTATGCATATTTCTGTGCAGGTATGCTTAAGTGGTATTGTACGGTATATACGCATATACACATACCATATACAGTTATCACAGAGTAAGTTATGAATATAAAACTTGATATATATGGTTTATAATATGCAAAACATATACTTTAAGTGCATGCTTGTTATATTACACATGCACTGAGCAATAGGGATGCACCCGATTCTGAATACATTATTCGGCAAAACACAAATAATGTGATGGAAACACATTTCTCCTTCTTGACATGTCTGTGCGTCAGCTAACATGCCTCTGCAAAAAGATTCGTATGACTGGATGGAAAGATAGGCCCA
Source organism: Naso thynnoides (assembly GCA_029783665.1). Classification (NCBI taxonomy): domain Eukaryota; kingdom Metazoa; phylum Chordata; class Actinopteri; order Acanthuriformes; family Acanthuridae; genus Naso; species Naso thynnoides. Next base: position 16,297,971 of record JAQLOL010000019.1, on the reverse strand, counting down.
TCTACCTCATTTAATCACCGATTCAATGTCCCATCCGGCAAGAGCACTATGTGACCAACAGGTGCCGGTTTGGTCTAGCTAAAAGCTAAAGGCTAAATGCTGCGGTGGATCCCTCAGCGGTGATTTCTACATTCGCTACTTTGCTTGTGGACGTCAGTGAGGGGTGTGGCTAATGTTGCTCGCCGCACCCACTGTGATGTCCAAATCTCTTTATTTCATCTGTGTTACAGTCGGAGGTTTGTCTCTTTTCTTGCCGACTGTGGTGAGGCTATGCAGTGGAAGGCTAATATTAACTCATAACTAGGGCTGCAACGAACGATTATTTTCATTAGCGATTAATCTGCCGATGATTTTTTTACGATTATTCGCTTAATCGTTTATTCCATGAAATGTCAGAAAAGTGCTAAAAATGCTCATCTCAATTTCCAAGAGCCAAATGTGACGTCTTCAAATGGCTTCTTTTGACCGAACAACAGCGCGAAACAAGACTCTACTCTCATTTTCATAAATGACAGAAAAGCAGCAAATCCTCACATTTAAGACTCTATACCAGTAGTTCTTTTTTACTTGTTTATTTGAAAAATGACTGAAACGATTAATTGATTATCAAAATAGTTGGAGATTAATTTTCTATTGATCGAACCTTCAATTAATCGTTGCAGCTCTACTTATAATTGATGATCATCGGTATGCACAGGCTGCAAAATCTGTCTATACAATTGTAAATTACTGTTGGTTTTGACCTCAGGGCTCCGTTTGGCCGGGCAAGACCTTCCAAAATGCATCCCATGAACTGTGACACACCTGCTGTTACACTAGTGTTGTGTGAAAGACATACTGTAGCCTCCGTATTACTTGAATGAATATAATATTTTTGTACTCTGTCCGTCTGTTTGTTACCCTAGTGACTTGCTCAAACGTTAACATCTCAGGAAAAACAGAAGCAGAAGCAGGATATCAAAGAAACATTAATATAGATTAGATTAACATATATGTATCATGCCACATATTAACCTGGTATTTCTGGTTACACTTACTCCTACATATTTGTACGCGTACAAACAAAAAACCTGATGACACTAAAGAAAACACACGTCACATTCCTGTTGTGTTAGATGAACACATGCGTCCAGACACTAACCTGTGCTGGGTTCTCCCACTTCTTGAGAAAATCCTCTTTGGCTTTAGCAAGGAACTCCTTGACTGTGGAGGACAAAACCACAAGGCAAGCTTCAGTGTCGTGTGTGTGTGTGTGTGTGTGTGTGTGTGTGTTAAAAAAAAATCTGGGAAATAAATGGGGTACCTCCTACGTTTTCTGAGATCGATTGTGTGTTTTGAGAAAATATGGCCCAGTTAATGTTAAGCTGTTTACGTCCTGTTTACATTTAAATCTTCTTGCTCTAAAGGCAGGATCTTTCCTTGCTTGACCATTTTTGAACTTTGACACATTCACGGCACACAGAAAAAAGAACAAAAATCTGAAGCCAGACAAGGATAAGCAGCAAACAGGTGTCAGGCACTGTAGTTACGTGGACCCTTAACTCAGGGAGGAAAACCTAAGCCACGCTCTTTAAGATTCTACTTTGTTGCATAAGATCTATCTCAACATGGACTGGTCAAAACACACACACACACACACACACACACACACACACACACACAGATCCCGTAAATAAGAAGCTACGGACCGTGTGTCAGTGTGGTAAAGTTTAGTAAGGACATGCTGTTCAGTGAGTCCAAGTGAGACTTCTGAGGACAGAAGAATGAGCCTATATGTCACCAAACGGGCTGATTCTTTACATTCTGCATTGGCGTTAATCTTAACACACATAGGCTTGTTTATTTTAAATGGGAGAGTGTTTACTGTAAATGGGAGAGCACCTCTAAGCAAACTGAAAGAGTTGTTTGTTTTCTGTGGATCTGCTTTTCAAGTCTGTCCAAATAACCCTCATGGTGGGGCTGCACGATTTTGAAGAAATATCTAATTGCCATTATTTGGACTGATATTGCATTTGTTCTGTGATTTGTGACATTAAGGGATGGATCGTTTTTACATCATCGTTCTCATTTTCATTGAAAAACATCTTGAATTGACTATGGTGTGGTTTTTGCGGGGATGTGTACCAATCAAAAATGTTTTCTTAAGTCTGAAGATTATGACGTGCAGGCCAGGATAACTCCGCCACACCACAATATTTGTCTCGAAATGGTATTTTGACGCACACATTTTACCCTTAGCAAATACTGTGCCTCCCTGCCATTTAAAAACTGTAGTAGATCATATTGCAAATTAATTAAACTTCAAATAATTGTGCAGCACTGCCTGCCTGATGGTGTCACCAGGGTCATGACAGGCTTGGTTAGCTCGAGACCTCCAAATTCTGACAAAAAACTTGCGTTTCAAAATGGCAGCGTGGAGTTTATGGTGCGCTCCATTTGTTCTCGGAAGTTGGAATTTTCCAAGTTCACAGTCGGATACGTCATCAGGAAAGCCTCCTGAAGTCGAAAAATCAAACTCAGTGGAACTTCGGTAGGCTCGAGATCGAAATCCAACATGGCCGCTCAGCGCATTAACAATGAGAAAAGCTTTTTGTGGCATTACATCAGTCAAACTGACATTAGTGTTCAAAATCTATCTGTTGACATGCTGTTTTGTTGCTTTTGCACGCAAAAACTACCACATGGTGTGTTGTCATTGGCTGGTAGCTGACAGTGCTAACAACAACAATCGCTTACACTGGAATGGGGTCTCCTTGGATTTGACGTCACTCCCAGGCCCGAATTCCGACTTCCGAGGTACACAGAACGCAGCATTAGAATATGAAGAGGTCGTTGAGTTGCATTATGGGAATTGTTGCTAACTGTTCTTGAAGCTTCTCTTATGCTAAAGGCTAAAAGTCAAGATATCTTGACTTCTGCTGGTTCGGTTTTCACCGTTCTTTGTTTCAATCTGTTTCTTGAAAGCTAAAAAAAACAGAAGCACACTTAAAAATTTCACCGCAAAACTATTTTTTGTGTACCAATTACTCACCCTTGGATGTCTTGAATCGAAGACTTTTTATTTCAGACTACGGAGATACAGTTTCAAAACATCAAAACCACCTAAAAATGTCCGTCCAAAAATCTCAAGCTCTCCGTGTGTATTTCCAAAACACTGTTATTTCAGCTAAACAGTTACCACGTCCAACTTATTCTTCAATTCAAGACATCTAAAGGTGAGTAATTGATACACAAAAACAGTTTTGTGGTAAAATATATAATATTCATAACAATTAAATCAATATATAAACTTAGTTCTCTTTCAGTGCATCATTCAAGCAGTTTAACGTTTAGGTTTAATTTTGAATATTTCCTGTCACCTTTCAACAGGTTACCCCCCTGCTGGGAAAA
>JAQLOL010000019.1:16277863-16292563 GCA_029783665.1 Naso thynnoides | reverse complement strand
GAACAGCTCTTGCAAATACTCCTGATTCTACATCAAAGTTTAACAGTGTTTGCATTATATTAATATAACGAGAGGTTTACTTAGCTTTGTGCAGAAATGGGCGTTCGAATTTTTTTCAGAGGTATACTTTTTATTTTTACATTTGACTCCATTTTGACCCTGTACTTTGTTACTTTTACTTGAGTAAAGAAGTTGAGTCAGTAATTCTGCTTTTAGCAGAGTGTGTATCTGTACTTCTGCTTGAGCAAAGGATGTTTTTACTTATGCCACCTCTGCATTTCAGCACCTCGGAAAGCGATTTTTATAGACTTGGCTTTCACATTTAATTTTATTTAGCAAGATACCAGGGGATATCCCCCCCTTTTTTTTCTCTCTGCCGCCAAGCGACTGATACACGTTTGGCTGAGTGACGTCAACCGCGAGCTATTTTTAGAAATGTTGGTCAGAATTTAATGCACGCGCGGCGCGCGCTGACTGGCGGGGACTTCTGATCGCAGACGAGCGTGCGTGCAGGGAGAAATAAGAGACGATGTTTTTCAAAATAGCTGTTAGACGAAAACACGCAGAGACGCGCAATGTTACGATTTGTGTACCAACAACTTTTAAAGTCACAGTCCGCCGAGTTGACAGCGTGTCCTCCTCGCCCCTTACCAGCGACGGCGCGCTTATTATGAGTGTCCTCAAGGGCACGAGTCACAAAATTTGAATGTCAAATTTTTACCAAAAACTAAACTTGTTTTTTTTTTTTTTTTTTTTTAAATCTGACTTTTAAAGGGACCTCGTGTCTATAAGCAAACACCCATACTATAAATAGGAAATCCCTGCAGGTACTGCAGTCTGACACCATCGCGGCTTCACCGCCACTTACTTCATCAGACAAACGGGTCCAAACTACAGCACGAGCCTTCTGAAGCTCTTTTTTTTAAAAAAATACATTCGGCCCGTTTGTGGCATTTTGAAGTCTCAGTTATAACAGGAGCTTTCTTTGAGCAGCGACTGCCTGACATACAGCATGATGCGACCTGCAGTCTGAGTCACTGGCAGGTTCATCGTGTCATTTCTCTGGCCCATCTGGATTTCAAAACTCAGTGTAGTCAAGTGAGAAGCAGTCGAGCTGACAGATGGACAGACGGAGGAGTCCAAGAGGAGATAAGATGGGCGAGAGCAGACAGTCCACCCCCCCCCCTCCTCCTCGCACCGCAGTTACCTAGCAACATGAGGCTAGAGTGAAAATGGCGGCGAGATGCTGCTGCATTTTATGAATGAAATTGGAAAAAGAAAGGAGTCAGAGGAGGGAGGAGTGAGGGGGCTGGTGCACACGCGCTGAGTCTCACTGCTGTTGCTGTGCTTCCTTCTTTCCTTGCTAGTCAAGGTGGAGAGCAGCTGCAAGATGTGTTGATTACCAGAAAGCCGAACAAAGTCCACAATACAAACTTTATTAACCCCATTGCTGCTGATACAAATACAGAGACAGAGAGAGAGAGAGAGAGAGAGAGAGAGAGAGAGAGAGAGAGAGAGAGAGAGAGAGAATATATAAAGTACAAAAAGAAAATGTCTTCAAATCCTGAAAACAAAATAAGCGCTGAGAAAACTTTATTTACAGTATGTTTAAATCATCCAAACAACTTGACTGGAACATGGCATCCATGTCTCTTTTACCCACGGTTTTATTCATAATTACATATTTTAAGCGTTATTTGAACTTAGGCATGTCGGAAGAAAAAATGTTTACTGCATTGTCTGGATAACTTCTGGTCAAAACTTCGAACCACAAACAGTCAGAGGAGCTACTTCTCGCAACGTGGCCCAGGTTTTTTTCCGCAGGTACTCCAAGTGCGGCAAATTTACTTTGGATGAGACAAACCTTCAGAACAGTGAAATGTTTTGCTGTGAGCAGCTTGTGCCACACCTGTTCTGGCATTCAGTGCATTTCCCACAGCTCTGATCTGAGCTTGACGTGAACAGCACGGAGTTGGGACCAAACAGGTCAACGCCGGCTAGGACTTGCACATCTCAGGGCTGTGAGGACGTGGTGGGGTCCTGTCACATCACTCCACCCCGATGACTTATTTTCCTGTGGTTCAGTTCGATCATCCTAGACAGAAATATGGTAAAATAAGGCAATGTTGCTGGTGCAGATCTGTGTGTTGAAAGAAAGGAGGGGAAAAGAAAGAAAACCAGTTTGTAGCAACTCCAGATCCATCCCTTTTGTTTATGCTGTATAAAAATAATGTTCCTGCTTCCTGTGAATGTCCACGTTAAGTAGATGCATCCATTGCCTCCTCGTACGAACGTGTGTTGGCGATGTGGGTGAGTGTACAGATAGGAGGAGCCTCTCGTCCATCATCTTACTCTGATCGTTTTACATGCAGTCCATGGAGTTATCTGGCATCAGTCCGAGAGGTGGCATCTTCCCTGGTACGCAGGACGGAGGGAGCATGCCGCTGATGTTGGGGGACGGGTCAACGTTCTCGCTGTCCTCCATCTTGTCTGCCACACCCTCCCAGTTGATATGGAAGCGTGTGACACGGGGGTTGGAGGCCAAAATATTCCTCTGGAGCTGCAAGAAAACATTTTTTTTGATGAAGTATCAGTTATTTATGGCGCCTGGGAGGTGACATGGATGTTTTATGGATTTTGTAACGCTTTATAAATCGTGCACACGTTTGAATGGAACTGGGGCCCAAAATGGGAATAAAATGGGAGTGCAATTAATAAAACGCACATTCAATTCAGAAAATGTGCAGGTGATTTCCAAAACTGCATGCGAAACAAACAAACAAACAAACAAAAAAGTGTGTTTTTAAATTAATAAACACATCCATGACACCTTGGTTACTGTTTAAGGTTTACTATTAAACTTCTACACAAATTCATGTTCTCAGAGTTACAATTGGTCCCAAAAAATTCGATCAATACTTGATTTTACGTCGGTTTACTGCAACAATGAAGACCATGTAAATTGGACGACATATATACGAGATTTTAACACTCTTATGAACAGGAAGCCTCATTATATTTTTTTCCAAACAGATTTTGAATTTGCTGAAATCATGTAATGCACCTAAACTGCTACCGTTCTGAAATACAAAGAAAGCATTTTAACAATACCAATTCTACGAATTAATCTTCTACTTTTCTTGAGTGTTCTTGCTTGGGTGTAATTTCAATTTTTCAGCACCAGAAGGCAGCAAAAAACCATGTCAACAGTGTTACCGCAGTAACAGACTCTTGAGCCTTTAACACATTACACGACCTGCAGATCCATCAGGTGTCTTGACTCTTCGCACCATACAACTGCTGTCTTGTCTGGGGAGTCTTTCAGTCTTTGATGTTTTCACTCTACATGACTGATCACACTACAAGACCCCTTCACTGGGAGGGGTCTACGACGTGTGGTCCCCAGTCACTCAATATAGTTAACTATAGTGACAGTCTTAAAAATACAGATCCAGTACAACGTTAATTTTGTATCCTACCACCTGAAAAGTTAACACTAATGGGCATTGTTGCCGTTGTAAAATGCTTCCTAAACTATGTTTCATTCGGTCCAGCGAGCACTCTGCTCTGTGCTGCTCTGAGAGAGAGGGAGAGAGAGAGAGAGAGAGAGAGAGAGAGCGCCGGTCGAACAAGCTTAAGGTGAATGAAAACAGAGAAGTGGTGGTAACAAGAAAGCTGGGGAATCATAGAAATAAAATTTATTTTCTGGTAGTTTCACAGCTGTTTAGTAGCCTAAAAATAAACCACTGGACCCTCGCACTGTTGTAAATTTGTTATGTGTGGCAAATGAGCTGGTGTGTGAATTTGGACGCTCACTGTGCCCCTCTGATGAAGAATGCGCTTTTTTAAAGCTCTTGCCTGTGGGCTGTTCAGCAGGTCAGACCACCGGGAAAACTCCCGGTGTTCCAAATGGCCAGTCCGGCGTTGCCCTGGTACCTGCACACCTGCAACTGCCAGATATTTGACATGCTAGATATCCTGCTACACTTTGTCAAGCTGTCAGGAAGCTTGAACAGTTCACACATGCCGAGGATTTGCCTGTGTCGTGGGGCTTTTTGCCAAAGATCTTCAAAAACTCTGACGGCAGGATCGGGACTAAAATTAGTAGTCTGAACTGGGCATAACTGATAAGTTTCCCAAATTCTAGGGTTAACAAACTCAGATTTTAACTAAAGCCACTGTCTGAGAAAGAACCTAGGTCCAAAAAAACAATCAAACAAACAACAAAAAAAACAAAACAAGGAGACAATAGAAGTGTAAAAAAAAAGTCAGCACACCTGTTTTTGCCTGTACACAATCCTGAAGAAGATCTCTAAGGATTGAAATGTTGATTTTGTAGCACCATCAATAAATTGTGGGAACTTCATCAGTGTGAAGATGGGTTTTTTTTTTTGCCCACACGGGTGGATGTGCATGCTTTACTCATTGCTCAGAGAGCCCAGGTCCCCCCACACTTCTACTGGGACAGAAAACAATGACTGTTACCTGAGTGTAGTCCGGTTTAAGAGGTGGGTTTTCCCGTAGCTCAGGGTCTGTGTATTCATTGTTGACATAGTAACCAATGCGGATGAACTCCTGTCCACGGTATGTGCAGGTTATAAGGACTACGGTCACTCCTACAGCGTCGCTCTCTGGAATCAGTCCTGTGTTAGGAGCGTCAGCCTTGAGGGGGTAGGCAGAAAAAAAAAGTAAACCACAGTAATCATTCTTTTTAATGTAGCACCAAGCAAAAAGCAAAAGTCGAATCATAAAAATCAAATTCATTTGTCTGATATTCTTAGGTATTCAGTGCAAGTATTCAATGAGTTCTGAGGTATATCTGATGGATCTGATGTAAAATGTGACCACAGCTCGCTTACCTGAAAGACAAACATGTGTCTGCCAGCCGGTACGGGGCCAACTAGCACCGAGTCCAGGACCTGATCGTATTCCTCGCTCTCAGCTGATCCCACATAAATGATCTTCCACTCCAAATCTGACATCACACAAAAAAGTAAAAATTCAAAAGGTATGTTTCTTTTTCGTGGAGTACATGAGCTACACACGGGTAACAGTATTGATGAAGGGGCATGTGCTCCATCTCTGGACACTGTGCTTCAAGATAATACAAGAACTGATGTCGAATCAGGAGAAGATATTGGCATATACCCTGAGTTCAGGTATCAAAAGTCGCATCAGAAGAGTAAAAAGTCCTATAGGTTCCTAAATGTTATCTGCCTAGATGAGAAATAATTTAGTTTTCTTAGCCCAAATTCAAACATACCTGCTACTGAGACTAGGGATGCGCGATATTATCGGCATGTTATTGGCTGATATTGGCTTTAAAACTAACTACCAGATATAGTCCAGCACGGCGATATCTGCTGATATAACAACAAGCTGCTGTTTCCTTAATTAAACGCCCGGGCCGCCGCCATGTCTCACGTGTCCCCTGTGGACAGACGTCATGTTTACTTTGTCGCTTGTGAAACAGGCCACATTTGTCCTGGTTGTGGATATTATCATGACTGACTCAGGGGGAGCATCATCCAGTTTCAAATTGGATGTTATCTTACTTGTTTTTAAAAGCAGTTGTCATTAATAAACATGACATGTTTTACATAACAAGAGTTTAAGTATATCCCTTCTTTTGCACATGGAATGAATATTAAACAATTCTAAGCTCTGTATTTTATGCCTGCCAGCACAGTTAGAGTATACAAAACAATGCTGGATGTTAACTGCTCTACAGAAGGGACTTGATGATCCCTGCAATTTGATGCGTGGAAAAAAAAAACAACATATATATCGTTATCGATTGTTAGCCTAATGAGTCGTAAGATATCTGCATGTTGGATATCGGCAGAAAAACTAATATCATGCATTCCTAACTGAGACCTCTGCCAATGCCCCAATATAAATGAGACAAACAGAATTTCATTTAAGATGACAACATAATAAAGAAATTAAATGATGTGTTCAAGTTAGCTGTGGTAGTAACATGGATTTACTTTAAGGTTTGTTTTTTTTAGGCTAATGGTGATATGTTGGTCCTATAGAGGCTGTGACTTAAAAAGCAAAAATACATTTTCAAGAGTCTTCATTCAAATGCCTGAAAAAAAGCCTCTTTAATACTGGCTAACTGGAAAGTAGATAAACAAGAATGAGGCACATGGAAATACTTTGTTGTTGTTTTTAATTTGATGTATTATCAAGTGAATTTAAACAACACATTAAAAAACTGAAGTTCTCGAGTACAAACTGTGAAAATAATACTGGACTAATTCATATTAAGGTGATTTGATACCAAGCAGTGTGTTCTAGGTGGCTCTCTTGAACCAATGGTTAAATTTGATGTCTTAAAACGCCAATACAAATCAATCACCATCACCCAAAACAACACCCTTAAATGAATTTAGCTGCACAGTTTTATTGCACCTGAAGTTTTCTCTGTAACAGCTATACAGGTCCAGTAACTATGTGCGTTTCAGGCACAAGCTGCTGCCTTCGCACCGCTTTTACCCGCGATTCGGGAGCAACTCCTTGAATTTAACTGTTGCTACAGCAACGTACGGCGACAAACCAATCAGCTCCTCGGAAAAAACTCCGAAGAACATCCCCCGTCCAATCACCACAGGCGGGAGGCGGGGCGTTGAGCACGAACGCGCCAGCGCCAAATTTCAACCACTTGTCAAACGACAGCAGCAAGCAGCGCCAGAGACAATTAAAACTGATTTACAGTCGTACGTAAATGGCGCCATTATATAAGACTAACAACACCCCCCCCCCCCTCCATCGTTGTTCCATGTAGAAATCACCAATATCACAGAAAGCGAGCAGAGAGCTAGCTCGTAATTTTTTTTGAGCTGACAATTTAAACGTGCACAAGGCAGCTGGAAACAACACTCACCTTCCGGTAAATCCTCCATGCATTCAAACGTTATTTCAAACTGAAACGGATTTCCAAACGGGCTCGGGTTGTCAAGCACAGCCACATTCAACACTTGTACCTTAGCCATAGCGGTTTCTTCGAAGGCTCCTGGAAAACTAATGAGTTTTTTTTTTATGTTATGTGGACGAACTGGAACAATTCACCCTCCTCTACAAAGTTACTATCACCGAGTTTTTCGCGTTGGCCGGCACGCTTTGTCGTCAGCTGCCTCCAGGACTGTACGTTCACGAATGATTCTTATAATCGGCACGAAGACCAACATAACCCGGCGGCGGCTCTGCTACAGGAAGTACGTCACTCGCTTCTTCTTCTCCTTCTTTGAGGTTGAACAGTGGCCTTCTTAGTGTTGCATCACTGCCATCTTCTGGAGATGTTTAACTCCTGCATTGTCTGGTTTGTCAGATTTCCCCGACCAGTCCCATTCTCTGTACGAAGTTAACTCCAGCAGCTCTTCGGTCCTTCTTATTTTTCGCTCTAACCTTTTCATTTTTTCCATCAAGTCCTTTCTCGCTAAATTTAGAATTTAAAATCAGCTAATTTGGGCCACTTTCCGGCTGATCGCTTGGCAACCTAAGAATTAAACAATGTGTGACACTGAACCGTGTTTTTATGACTAATAAGAACGGTTTTCTATACACTTGTGTTGAAATGATGTTATAGAATGCAATTGTTTTGGCCCTACAGCTTTTATAACATCAGCTGTGGGATATTTTTAAAAATTAGCACTGTTCAGGTAAAATGAGCCACTGCAAAGTGAAACAGTCGTTTCTTATTAAGTATAAAGTGTAAAATACTTTTAATTAATTACCTTTTAATCCTAAAATGAATGTAATACAAAGGAAATTTCCATTTAAACAACATTAATATAGTCTAATTAATTAAGAATTAACAAATTCTCTAAGACCTTATTTTGGAACAGTGTGTGCAGTGTGTATACAGTATGTATACAGTATGTGTGCACTGTGTGTGTGTGTGTGTGTTTGTGTGTGTTGTGCTCACATAAGTTATTGGAGGGTCAGTGGTAGTCACAGGATTAATCAGGTGATTAGTCTTCAATAATTAATCACTCGAATGGTTATGATACAAAGATAAAGATTACAAATGTTAAAACATTTTGTGCTTCACATTGTTGAACCAGATTTAAGACATTCCATGATGCGCCCTGGACCAGAGCTAACACACACAATTAGAATGGAAAATGTGGGGGAAAAAAAAGCATTTGATATAAACAAAATATAATAATAATATTTTAATATTAATTATTTTCAATAAGAGGAACCATCAAAAGATCTGCTGAAAGTCACCTTAGAAGGTGGCTCATTTTGGCTGAAAGGCACGGCCCAATTTACCTGAACACATTGAAAAACTAACAAAAAATGATTATTTTAAAATAAAAATTAAGTTTCTTGAGCAAAATATCAGCATTATTTCTGGTGAACGTAATCAGGACACGCCTTATACATCATTATTTCTAGATGTACTTTTTCTGTTTGTTTGTTTTTGATTTATTGACCTTATCATTGACAAGTAAGATCTGATCTGTCAGGCCACTTAACTTGTGGTTTTCCTGAGCAGTATCTATATGAGGCATTGCAATCCCTATTCACCGTAGCAACCATAGACCAATCAAATAAGCTGATACATGTCAAGTACAGGTGTGGCAACAGTTTAATGTCAATTGTTGTCAGTAGTTGTTAACTTTTAAAGAGCTGAGAGGCTCAAACCTAAATGACCCATTTAACCTGATGGCCCAGTTTTGCTGATGCCGCCCCATATCTCCTCCAATTAACAAGCAGATATTCTGGTGTCTAATTTCTGAAATCTAATATTGTTTACAAAAGACTGTTGGATGCTTCTCTATAATCAGAAACGTGCTGCTCAGATTACCATATCCTATTCTTAATCTTGTCATTCCACCTCCTCCTTCCCAGCACAGTTGCCTGTCTTTCTTAATTTCCATCCATATGTTCCCCCCATATGCCCCGTTTTCTGTGGTTTTTAAAGTCAAATTCTTGCATCTGAGTTTACTTCTTACAGTTTGCTTCACAAACAGAAACCAAAGCAGCTCACTGACGTTTAACCCTCCTATTATGTTCAGTCAAATCTGACCGATTTACAAGCTTTCTCTCTGAAGAAATGCAGCTCACTTTTACCTGACTGTCGTATGGGTCCATGACTTTGTTCACACATGGCATCTGCATTCACAAATAAGTTTTGAGAATTTTTAGCAAATTTTGTGTGTTTTATTGAACATGTATACACCCGTATTGTTCCTGGTCAAAAATGACCAGCCATTATAAATGAATGGGTAAGACTACAACCCCAGCATGCAGGTGTCTTGGAGCAGACACAACCACACAGTCATGCACACATGCACACAAACACACACACACGCATGATGCTTACACATACACAAACCTTAAGCCACCTTTTTGGGCTTCCAAGGGAACCCCCAGGGGGAACCTGTCTCCAGTTGAATTTTTACCCCATGGGAACCACGCCTGTCTGAAATCCACACAAAAAACCACTGCAACATTGTTTCAAGGATACATTTTTCGCAGCTCTGGTGTATGAAACTCTTTGAGGCTTTGCTCAAAAGTCATTCTGTGGCAGCACACTGGCTAAGCGATATACTGTACGTGAGGCTCTGGGTCACGAGTTGCATGACCTGAGGCCAGTGAGGCCTACAGGCCATGAATACCAAACGGAAGTTCAAAACTTGTAATGTTCACAAAAATTTGAGTTGATAAAAAGATGTAACACAATATTAAGTAATAGTTTGTGTATCTGTATGGATTTATAGTGATCTTACATGAATCGGTCATTTTTGACCAGGAACATCAGGATAATTACGCTGAACTGAACAGAACAGAACAGGAGGGTTAAAAAGCAGAGGACTATTGCAGCTTTTCTACTCAGTTTTAGATCACTGTGATGTAGTTTAGAGACATGCCGCTGCTTTCGCTCTGAAACCTCCATATTAAGTCAATCATTCTGCTGCCACTTATTGGTGATACCTATTACACTCGCCATTGTTTCCTGCATGTTAGCCTCTTCATACTGAGAGGCTTAATAAACATGGAATGCAATAATTTTGGAAATACAAAATTGGGTAAGATGGGTTTTTTGTTTTCTTTTAGCCTGCTTTGCTACTAATAACACTGTTCCATGTAATTAATAGACATATATTTGTTTACAGTGTAATTTGGCATAATGGTCAATAACTTGGCTGACGTTGTAAGCTTAAGACCTAGATGATGCAGATTGAACATCTTCTCAGGCATTGCATATTTACTCAGTTTCCACATGGTGATAAAAAAAAGTACTTCTGACTCAGACTCTAAATTTACCTCCATCTTCACCAACCTTAATTCCTAACCTCTTATTCTTCCTTTGCACGGGTTTGTCTCAGTAAAAGTATGAAATATTTCATTAATACTACATTGGTATAAATCATTACACTGTAATTTGCTGCCAACTGTTTTTAATTGGAATGATTTGATAATAACACTTTATTTCCTTAAGTTTTCTTTATTGCCGGCATCCATGTTGTCTGTACTGCTCGGCCAGTGTCTTCATGCCCTCACAGTTCTGTCTGTGTTTCTCAGTTTGACACTCAGTCTCTGTGGGCCAGTACTCAATCCAGGTTGATTCACTGAGTACATACTGATACCTGAAGAGAGCAAAGTGAAAAACAGACAAAGGTTTGTGTGGCCAGATGTCTGTGGCAATCACCTTGTGTAAATCTTACAATGCTTACAATATTACGACAGTTACGACACCAAACATGCGCAGACACAGCACACTTACGACTGACTCTGTTCATCCATGTAAATATCTTTGGATGCGCCCATGATAAGGTAGGATTTGCCTTTTATTAGATCTAGGGTAACTCTGCAGTGCCGATAACTGAGGAATGTTCGGAGTTTACCCAGAGGACCCACGTCATCATTTCCTGTGATTGAAACACGAGAGAAGAAAGAGAACATTCTTAAAGAGTAACCAAACCCCCAAACCGCTTTTTCATCTTAAAACTAATTAATGTGGGGCTAAAATGCTGACAAATCTCAACATTCTAGTGCAAAGTATTCGAATTTCACACATTAATATAGACATGCATAGCCACTGCCCTCCACAGGTTGAATTTCGCTACACTTTAAAACAGAAAAACTGAACTTATATTTCTAAGGCAACAAACTTCTGCAAAATTTTGAGTTTGGGAATTGAACTTCAAATTTTAAGCCTCTCTCTTGAGTTTGCTTGACTTAAAATTCTAATTTCTCTAAACTCTAAGTTGCAGCAACTTATAATTTCACATCTTAAAAACTTTTAATCCTTACCTCTGTTGACTCCACTGTGTCAAACTCATTTAGAATAGAAAACAAAGGCAAACAAAACTATTACACTGTTTACACTTTCTGGTTCAACAATGACCCACTGAACTTGCCGTACCTCTTTGATCATTTGACTGCCTGTGTTTCTTGCCCCATTGGACTTTTTTAAAAAAAATTTTATTCCAATGTATTATGAGGTCTCAGCAATGACTTTGGTGAGTACAATCACAACTGACAGGCCAAGGCTGCAAAAATGTGACCTGAGTCGTGATAAACAATTTTCCTCTAAACAGAATTAGATCATCATCTAATTTCATAACATTACTTTCAAATTCTGGCATACTCCCAGTCGAATCAGGGCTAAGAGCTTACTTCTTCTTTTTTTTTTTTTGTAACCTTCAGGGTATCTATAGTGCCCATGAAATTCTTAATTAATAAAGGGGGAAAAAAGTGGTTTCTCACCTTTACAGTACTTTAGGGAAAACATCTGCAAAAGTTTTGGCAGTTTGAACAGTTCAAAGTAAAACAAACAAACAAAAAAAACCCCAACCAACCTTCTTTGATGACCTCCAGAACCTGCAAAGTGTAAATGTCGGTGGACAAACCGTCTGTGAACTCTTGCAGTCTCACTTTGTACACTGAGGAAAGACACGGCACAGATCGTAAGCTCATTTGTTTCTTTGCTCTCTGATTCTCTGATTTTCTCGTTAATCAAAAAAACAAAAGAAAAGAAGAAAAACCAAAACTCCTACCATAATCTATTTTGCTGTTTATAAGAGTCTCACAGACCTTCTCCATTCGTTCATCGTTGCTGATGTTGCCATGCTTTTGCCTACTGCAGTTCTCTGGAAGTATGAAATTGGCACAAAGTAAATTTACGTCTGATGACACAATCAGAGGCATAATGCAGCAATTGTCTTTTGCTGTTTGCACACACAATGTTCCAGGTAGACCCTCATCCTCAGCTCAGCTGTGGTCAAGTGAGCTGGAGGGTGAATGAAGTGAGGGAACAACATCACTGAAAACAAATCAGCAACTCAGTTTCTAAAAATACATAAATTATACAAATAAATAAACCCATGTTGACTTTGTAGGAAAGTGCCTGAAATCTGAGTTTTGCATTATTTCAGGTGAAGTGACGCCTCATCCTGTCTGCTCTCCGACAAACAGACCTATGACTCACTCACGACAGAGAGACTCAACAGTTTTATACAGTCCCAACCTCACACTGTTCCCAACACCTGACTACTACTCCTAAATGCCCCAAACACAGAAAAATAAGAAAAACAGAGAACACAGGACTGTGTCCATGAAAAGATGTTTTTTTTAGGAACATACTGCATGTTAGTAAGCACATATGGATGAATGTGTGTGAACGGGCGGCTGATGGGTGAGAGCAGCTGGATCAAGGTCACAATTAAAGTCAGTTATTAAAGTTGCAGAAGATAACTTCTGCAAACGAGCTAGCAAGCTAACGTTAGCTGTGGTGTGAGACTCATCGGGAAGCAAATCTGCTGAGGCTGTTTGTGCCGGCTCGCACTTTATTTCATTTGCTGTCTCTCTCTCTTTTAAGTCCAGCTTGAACTGAGACCAAACGGTTGCAGGGAAAGTTGCAGCGGACTAAACTGGTCCGTCTAAACTCGAGCTCGAGCCGACTGATGATGTGGCTTGCAGACACTCAGTTGTTGGCAGAGGCGAGTCAGAGGACGCTAATCAGCTCATATCAACGTAACCTGTTGCTAAGAAACGCAGCGTAGACCAACGAGTTAAGACAGAGAGTACAGAGAGGGTCACTGATTTTTAATTTTTCTGCGAAACCTTCGTCCCGCTGGCAAAGAAAATATCACGATAAAATCAGGACTTACTGGAGACCAATTTAGCAGCGACTGGTGTCATTTCAAAACCACTATTACGCATCATAATGTACATCATAATGACAAAGTTAAGCCAAAACATTGTCTGGTTTAACTTTAACTTACACTTTAGCTCTGACTGCTGCTCTGGTTTCACAGGTTCCAGCAGGTTTTTGTTGTTGCTTACACATTTAAAATAATAATAATAATAATGTTACAGTCAGTAATGCTACATGATCATCTCCGTCAATCAAAATATATGCTTAAGCTTAGTGTTCTGACGATGAACTTCAGATTTAACCAAGTTATGTTCACAGTAGATAGATTAGGTCGTCAGGCAGACACAATCCTGTTTACCTTCAGCACACGTGCATTCATCATTTCTGCAGAGCCGCAGGAGCTGTCCAGCTCTCCTCTCTGGATGGTAGAATTTCATGCAATGTGTTTCTGCAACAAGACAGGCAGATGGTTGCAAGACTTTTGTGCTACTTGGAGGATTGTAGTATTGTATGTATTGTGTTAATGCATTCTCATCCACTGCGATATTCATTGAAACCAGTAATGAAAACAGTACGTGTGTTTGTGTGTCACAGGCTGAGGCAGCATTATGTTTGATTCTTGGTGTCTTTATGTCCTAGTTCAGACTGCCAGCCTAAATCTGACCTTTGGCATCTTCAGATTGCATCCTTATTTATTTTTTATAGTCTGGACAGCAAAACTACATGACATCTAATTTTTATCTGCTCCAAACTACATTTGGAGGTGGTTTCAAATCCGGTTTAAATTCGATTTGTACAGATGCGTCTTCAGTGGGAACACTTGACCTTTTACCCATTTACCTGCTTTAAAGCTCTGTAAACTTCATGTTAGATTTTTGTGAATAAATAATTAATCTGCACCAGCTCTGCTGCCATCTCTTACATTTGGGTCCTACTCCCTGTTATGCTTCTCCTGACACCACTGAGACTTACGGTTGCTGTGTTGAAGGTTGTTGTGTTCATAGACAGATACAGCAGCTGGTTGTAAGACACCCACTTTCAGCTTCTGATGGATCCTGAATGTGATCTCTTCCGGCCGTGTGTGAGAAACCTGTGGACAGAGAAAAAGCAAAGGTGGGATGAAGATAAATCAAGGGAGAACAGAGAAGAGAGAACAACGATAAAGCCAGGAAACACTGATGTTTTACCTTGTTCAAGAAGATGATGAGGGAGCCTCTTTCTGACTGAACTGTGTTCTGCTTAAAGTTTGAAATGATGGCAGCACGTCCTTTGGACAACTAAACACACACACACAAAGATGCGTTTTAAGGCTTGGACACAAACATGCAAACTGTGTGTGTGTGTGTTTGTGTTTGTGTTTGTGTCTTACTAAGCTCAGGTCGTTGGTGTTAACCGTGAATCCAGTTAACAAGCCTATATCCAACACTGACATGCCTGCATCCTGCTCTTCGTCCTTATACCTGTTGAGCAGACAGTGTGTCCATTTTCAATCATTAAAGCAAATATGAAAAACTAATTTGGTAACATGTAACTTGAAGCATCCATCCATAATGCATTATGAACATAGTTATAATACATTATGG
>JAQLOL010000019.1:16246665-16259189 GCA_029783665.1 Naso thynnoides | reverse complement strand
CAGTACTTGGCCTTGTGTCTTGAAACGGTAATATTTCACCACTTGACCTCTGCTCTGGATCTAAAGACACAGATTTAAACATCAGCACTTATTGAACATGAGTGTATACAATGGTTTTGGGATGCAACAAAACAGTTATATTCTGTATGCTCCCACATGTACGGCTGTAAAAGCCCTCTCACCAGGTATGTGATTTCTTTGTTTTGACTTAGTTGTCTGTTCAGGTTCAGGGTGATTTTAAGGTTGTCTCCAAGTTTCAGCTCAGATGTGTCCACACCTCCAAAATGACATGTTGCAGTTAGTTATTTGCCACAAAGATATGTTGCTATGATTTTCAGTTCAACAGTTTTTTTTGTTTGTTTGTTTGTTTTTTTTAACCATGTCTTATTATTTTTAGATATTCCTCACCTATGTGGAGGTAGTTTCCTTTTTTGCTGTTATATGGGAGAGCTTTAATTTCAGCTGATGCTTGCCTTTCAAGTGTGAGACGAGGGTCTTCAGTCTTTGCCTGAAACCAAAGACAAGCACAAGACAGCATGCACAGACAGTTAAACACAGTCTACAGTCTATCCTATCAACGCCTTGCCTGCTATAGCTTAGTCTGACAAAGAAGCTGAAAATCTGCAGGGGAAGAGTTGTGTGATCTGAACGAGTGAATATTAGAATTGAAAAAAAAAAAAAGACTTACAGTGATTGTCAGTGCTTGGGACCCAGCTACTGTATTGATGGTCAGCTTTGCCATGCCATTGGCTGCAGTGAAGCCCCTAACCTCTCCTGGTTGGACCACCACTGGAACGCCATCTGCGGGAGTGTCATCAGGATTCACAACTTCCACCTGCCATCAGAGATACAAAAAATTTGATTATCAGATAACATCAGACTGCCTTTGCATCATAACTGAAATCTATCAAAACATTTCACCCGTCACTTACAGTTAGTAAAGGAGCAAAACAGCATCTGAGTTTTATTTTTGTGAAAATATACTGTCATCTGTGTTTTTAGAGTGTTTATATTTCAGAATTTTACTATTTTTCTAACAAAGAAATAAAGCTACACTGTTGCTGTGAGTTTATTTAAATGTAAATTTATACTTTACCGCAACATCAAAGGACATTCCCGGTTTGTAATATCTGGGTGTTCTCTTGAAGTGGATGGTGTACGGCGATGTGACGATCTGGATATTTCTCAGCTCTGCCTCCACCATTTCACCACCTGTTGTGTTAATTCATGTCATGTGTTAAAAAAATCAATGAATGCACACACACACACTCACACTCACTCACACACACACACACACACACAATTTTTAGCAGATATTCTTGTTAGGGCTTTACATTGGCTTCCATTCATTCGTACAGCCTAACCCAAACCCTTACCCTAACCCTAACCTTAACCAATTTATGCCTTAGCCTAACCTTAATTCATACCTTACCCCCTATAAACTTAACCAGGACCTCAGAAATCAAGTCAGGCTTGCATTAGGACTGGTCTTTGGTCCTGAGGACTACTGGTCCTAATGGGGAGCGTTTATGCCAGAAAGAGTCCTACATAGGTAACAAAAACCATTACACACGCGTACACACAGTAAATCAAAGGGCTGGAAATAATTCTTGGGAGACTAATAACACTGACAAGCAAGTAACTTTGAGCTGCTGAATTAGCATGATTACACATGATGACCTCAGATATTCTCTTAAAAGAGATAAGGAAGCGCTGTGAGGCTCTAAAAAACTCAGACAGGTGCTCTTCAGTGGGCAGGCAGACTTGCTGACAACACAGCACAGGAAGTCTTGCTTGTAAACTTCAAATCCATGAAACTATGCAGACGAGTTTCTTCATGGTCATGTGCATTGTTTCACAGATTTGAAGTTTACAACAAGCAAGACCTCCTGTGCTGTGTTCTAAGATACTTTCTTTCTTACCGTTCTCCGTCAGCACGCTGACAGCAACATAGATGGAGCTCCCCACCAGTTCCCTCATTTTTTCCTCTGTTTTGAAGATATCTTTGATGTGGTCTCTCTTCAATGTAACCTCTCCAAAGCCACTCTCAACCTAACGTGACATGATGCAAAAAAAAAAAAAATGCCTTGAAATATGGTCAGTGAACAGTTGAGGTTACTTAACTCAAAATCTCATGTCTCATGTAGGCTGGAATGTGACAATTTATGTGAAACAACTACATATAACAGAAAATCCAAGACTTTTGTCATGTTTTAGAGCTCTGCAGAATTTGTAGTGTTGCTAAAAGTCAAAGCTGTGTAACAAATATTGAATAAGACAGAAATACCAGTCAAACAGCAACATGACGGAAAGAAAAACAGGAAAAGTGTAAGTGTGCGTTCACCTGCACTCTCTGAAGAGAACTTGGAAAGCCTTTTTTCTGGCCATTTTGCATAACCCCAAACACAACATAGGCCATCCCATTCACCTCTTCACCAAACAGATACCTAAAACCACAAGAGATGCTCATTTGTAAGCCCACAGTAAAGTAACTAGGACACACACACACACAAAAAAAAATCACAAATTGAGTAACAGAGTCCAAACACAGCGTTTGAACGATGGCCTTTATCTAATTAGTCCATCAATTATCCCCTAAGCCACAAAACAAAAAGTCTCACATACGTGGCTCTGATGTTGACAGTGAGCTCTTCGCTGTCCAGGTAGAAGAAAGAGATCTGAGGCTCCAATTTTACTTCAAAACTGGGCAGCACTGAAAATTAAATGTTTGTTTTTAAGTATCTATTCAGGCAGAAAGTGAGTGAATGCAATACGGCTTTTTAAGTCTTAAATAATAACACATGTATTGAGGAACTTACCGTATTCTCTGACCTCAAACTCTGCAGAGTAGCTCTGCTGTGGGTTGCTGTGGAACTTGGCCACCACCTTCCACAGTCCAGGACTACAAGCAAATGGAGAAGAACATTTATTTTAATAATAAAACAAATAACACATGCATTACTTTAAGGCTAAAGATTAAGTTATGATTATCTTATCCTAATTGACATATATAAATGTGCTCATGCAAAGCAGCTAAGCGGCTCACCTAGTTACCTTTTAGCAGGTTAACTTTAGCTTGGCTATTTTTTGCTCACCTGCTGTATCATGCTGTTATGTGATAGCAAAATGAAATGCCAATATGGTGGTATTTATTTACAGATTACAGATTCAGTTTAGGATAAAATAAACTAAATTAGAGTTTGCTATTTTACCAATAAAGCTTCAGATTCATTACCAGAAAAAATATAAATAATACACACACAGGGAGCCAGAACACTGTATTCTTTTAGATCCACTTCTGCTTAATTTCTATTAATTGAATACTTTATCACTGGGCCTGAATTGGTTATTCATGTTTGATATGTCTCTGTTTGACATGTGTGCTGAGGATTCAGTGTGTCTCCACATTTCACGGCATAAACTCAAAAAATATTTGTTTAGTAGTTGTTCAAACCCTAATTTAGCAAAAAATGGAAATGGACCAAACACAGCTCAGACAACTTTTTAAATCCATGTTGTTTAATCCTGTTTAATATATTAATGTTTAATTGAGTTCAGCTGTTACTTATATGAAAATGTAAATTCACCAATGACAAAAAACTTTATAGAATTACAATGTGAAAAGTACTGAATTCATTTATAATCATGTACTCGCCTCACAATGTCACCAAGTTGGTAATCTCCAGAGTGGATGCCTGATTTCAGAGAGACTGGATCAAGTGGAAGAATGACGCCTTCAGGGGTCTAAAAGGGAGCATTAGTGAACAACCATCAAAATAGACCTGTGCAGTTTTATCAGTGGATTTCATAAATCACTGCAAAATTTTAGAATTTAGACCCTGATCAGTGTTTTGATTTGCATTTAAAAAAAAAAAAAAAAAAAACTATAAAATTTCTGAGCTTCCAATAGGGAGAAGCTGCATTTAAGGGGTGGCCCAATCACTATAAAGAGTCTCATATTCATGTCCACGACCACTTCAAGCCTTTATTTGAACTCAGAGCCCATTGAGAGAGACACCATTCAGCAGTGTTGTATACTGTAAAGTTCCCAAAAGTCATACTTAAGTAAAATTAAAGATAATATGCTAAAATATTACTCTGGTAAAAGTGAAAGTCACCTAAATAGATATTAATTAAGTAAAAGTCTTAAAGTATCTGATATTAACGGTACTCAAGTATCAAAAGTAAAAGTATATCATATATATATTTATTGTACTTAAAGCCGACTGATTCTTCAGATTATCTGAATCCATTTTTATTTAATCAGATTGTTGATTAAATGAGTTAATATTAATATTACTTTGGCTTATTTCCACCAGTCAAAGTAAAATAATACCATGAAAATGAAGCTCAGTAGAGAAAAAAATATTATCATGTTAAGTCATGATTGACATTAAAAAGGGTAAAAAAGATGAAGTATAAATTCAAATTTATGAGCTGGATGTCTTAAGTATGGCATGACAAGTCCAAATCATTTGAAAAAAAGACTTAATTTAAGATGAAAAAAGGAAATTTGGGGATTAAAACATAAAATATGCAACAGAAACTCAAATTTGTGAGATAAAACTCACAATCAAAGGATAAAAACTCAAAAATTACTTCATAGTTTTGGCCTTTTAATATTATAATTTGATACATTGTTTTTTTTTTTAATCAGGGCTCTGCTTTCATATATTTTTCTTTAAGTGGTGGAAATGGATTTCAGTAGATTCAGCAGCATGTAATCTGAAAAGTAACTAGTAACTAAAGCTATCAAATAAATGTAATGGAGTAAAAGTACAATATTTGTCTCTAAAATGTAGTGTAGTAGAAGTAAAAGTAGTAGAAAATGGAAATACTGAGGTAAAGTAGTACAGTACTTGAGTAAATGTACTTAGTTACATTACATCACTGCCGTTCAGGCACTCATGATAGAAAGTGTTTTGATCTAAGGTGTCAGTATTCAATTATTTATTAATGTACAAAGCATTTTATCGTTATAGCAGTGGCTTTATGGATAAATCTGCTATGTATACGGTGAATGAATGTGTGCACCATGTCACACGAGCACGTGTTTGCTATGTGGATTAGGGGCATAATTCTTGTGTGGTTGTATTGTGGTTTAAATGATATATATCATCTGCCTTGGTGCTTAATTTAAGTAAAGAGAATGTGTATCAACTTCAAGTGACTGGTAATCACAGAGGTAGAGGTGGGTTTCAGTGCATTTTCTTGTTTCCCAGTTCTGACCTTTCTGGATATAAGAACTAGACTGCAGTCTGTTAACGCTAGCATAATGTAAAACAAGCTGTCCCTCACTGCACTACGTATGTAAAGTTATGCTACTGAATAAACAACTCTATCCCCTCTTTCAAAATAGCCAGTAATGCCTGTGTGTGATTCCTGTGGGATTTGTCTGATGTTATACAACAATTTTTTTCGAACTCCGCTAAATTATTGTTTTGGGTCTGTTCTCTTATTACTTCTGGGTTACTCACAAAACAGAAACTTGAACCTTTCCCTCCTGGGCTCAATACGCCCTCATGTGGTGAAAAATCATTACTACAATCAATTTAACAGAGGAGACGACACCATTGTTTTGTGGAAAACCTAAAATGTTTCTGTTTTCCTTCTCTGTATTGTGCTCAATTTCAATGATCACATTAAGCGTGCCTTTGCAAAAACAGTTCTTGTAATTGGAGGACGTTTTGCATCTTCTGGTATTTCCTGTGCTTTGTTCTGTGTTCTGCCTTGTCTTGAAATTAATACTAGCCTCCTTGTAAATGAATTACTCTAAATTACCTCTGTTTATGAAGTTATGGAATGTACTTTTGTAACTGTACTTTTAATGTTTATTTCTTTTACTGATGATTTCAATACATTTTTAATTTATAACAATGTCATCATCCTTTGTTTACATACAACATTCCCTTACAAGATAATTCTAACTGCCATAGATAAATAATTTGGGCATTTTCTCACTTGCCCTTCACAGCTAGTGATAGTCATCACTATCTGTACGTAAGGTAAACACTGATAACTGTTGATCTGCTTTCAAATTAAAAAAAATAGTTTATAACATCACTCGCCGTACAACAAGCTTTAGAATACACACTTTGACAACTAAAATGGTGAAATTACAGGCTTGTGCATGAACATGCACATGTAGTTTTACATTAAGTGGTGAAACAGGATGTGTTTTTCGTTATTTTCTTCATTTGTAGGGGATTTATCTAAGACTACTTTTTAGCATGATCTTATTTGGAAGCTTCATGCTGAGTATTAGTGATTATATCACTTTCAATTTTGTACTTTTCAAAGATAAAATACTTTACCACAAACTCTATGGCAATAGAAGCATCAGTTTGGGTGGCAACATCCCTCTCGATGGGCTCCATGCCGGGTGTCACTGCAAACATCCTGTAAAGAACTGACATAGAGAAAACTCTTAATTTTGCCTTTGAAGATTGAAGAACAGTGTGTCTTTTTTGAAAGTCATATGACTTTTTAAAAGCCTTTTCAACTTTACTATTTCTCTTATGTTAAAGAGGAAGTCATTTACAATATGTTTAATAGTCAAACCTATGAAATAATGTGGTGTTATCTGCTATGGCTGTATTATTCCTTTTTTATGCAGACACATTCTCCAAGAGGCGGGTGTATTTTTCTGCACTGATGTAGTAAAAAACTCACCTTTACTGTTGGGGGTGTATATGGTCTTGTCAGTCTGGATAAAGATGTACCCAGACTGGAAGGACACTAAGACAACTTTCTCCAGCAGATGGCCAGGGAACTGAGCTTGCAGGTACACATACTGCTTAACATTGGGATCTTTACTGAAATCACCAACAGGGATCTGAAACCAGTACAGAGACATAAGCTGTGTGTGAGAGCAGGACAAAGAATATTTTGTGCATTTATGGTTTATAGATCTCTTATTTGTTGCCATCATAAGAAGTAAAACCAAGTAATGTATACAAATACATATGTATTTCATGTACAGTACCGTTATTTCTCCCACTCCCTGGAAGTCTTTTCCACTGGTGAGGTCCACAGTTGTTGATGCCAGCCTCGTATTTTTGGTTGGATGGTTTCTCACAGTGATTTCAACCCTAATGTCTCCTCCTGTGCAGTCTTGACACTCCACAAAGACGTTTTCTGGCGTTCCTACCCGCATCAAGTTGGGGGCGGACATAACATTCCTGCAGAGCAGCACGCAGTGAGAAAAGAATATTCTGCTGTTTAGGATATACTAACAAACACGTTCTTACATGTATGTCCCGTTCCTGTTTGAGAAAGCTGTTTTATTTCCCCATTGACAAAATCACGATGATGTTACGTAATCATGCTTTTATTTAACCAACTTTATCCTTGTCTTTGGTGTCATTGTCTTTAAACTTATGTTATTGGCCTTGATCAAATCACAGCTTAATCTAGCCCCCCGTACCCCAAGATGTTACTGTGGATAACTAGTTCCATCTTAAATGTCTCTCACCTTTTGCACAGAGTTTCTCAGATAACTAAATTAAATTATTCACATTCAAAGAAGCTTTCTTTCAGCAGTTTTCACTCTGGTGAAATACCAGGTGTTGGTTTGATTTTTTTTCTTTAATTTTGTTTTCTTTAATGATTTTCATCAGCCTGTAGAAGGGGGCATTTCAAGTTTAATCAAAAAAGCAATGATTAGTCTGAGAAAAATGTGAAAAATGAACATTTTGTTCAACAGAAATGTTTATCCTTCTCTTAATATCCATTACAGCATCTTGTGACAACAATAAATAACATGTTTGTTCAAATGAGCACCATGAACTCCAGCACGGACTTCACACACAATGAGTGATCCATTAATTATTTTGATTAACATCCAACACTATATCGATACATTTCATCATGACTCTAGATTCTGTTTGCTGTGCCTTTGATGAAATGAAAGCTCTTACCAAATTTTAGCCCAACTTACGGTCAACAGTTGAAAGACAACATTACCTTGACACATAACTAAAACTGCAATCTGAACTTTAGCTCCTCATTATGTAAGACACGGGTGAAATGGTACCACACGGCAGTGGCGTGCTGTCAGAATGAGCAAGGCAAGCATTTCTTAACCAGTAATGCTAAAACAGACAGCATTAGACACTATCAACGTTAAAGCAACATCTATAGATATTTCAATTTTAGAAAATATTTAAATGTGTGTATTAATGTAGAATTTGTTCTCATCAAAACGATACATTTTTATGGGCCAACACCAAAAAATTTGATGTGTGACACACCTTTTTTTTTTTTTTTTTTTTTTTGTGTCCGATAACTGACCTTAAATTGAGACACTCATATATATTCATGAGGAGTGTTACATCAAACATGGTTGAATAGCAATGCCAGGTGTGCTCCCTTGTTGTTGTGCATTAGTTACTGATGTGGGTATATAGGCAATTGTTACAGACGCCTACATTTGCACCTACATACACAGCAAGACACAGCAAGCGTATGAAACAAAAGCTAGGGTTCATTTGTGTGTTAAGATGCTAAAATGAAACGTGTAGACATGAGCAAAGCCTACATGATAACAAGCTTTTTAATACATAAAATAGGACATAATTAAGGCGTTAGTTGCACAAATGACCTTCCATGTTTTTATATATTTGCGAATGCAAATTGTGGACAATCCTGGGATCTTTGAA
Organism: Naso thynnoides; assembly: GCA_029783665.1. Lineage (NCBI taxonomy): Eukaryota > Metazoa > Chordata > Actinopteri > Acanthuriformes > Acanthuridae > Naso > Naso thynnoides. Next base: position 16,250,529 of record JAQLOL010000019.1, on the reverse strand, counting down.
AGAGAACTAGCTATAGATAAATGTGCTTTCTTGGTTCATAATTTCTTTCTTATTGCCCTTGATCAAAATGTGGGACAAGGAAGATTGGGTGGTGTCGTTTTTTGAACAATCAATGATATTATTGTTATTATTATTATTATTATTATTATTATTATTATTATTATTATTAATGAATCACATACTGAGTCAGCTCAATCCTGAATTCAAAGCATGTCACTATTTGTATTTACACAATTTTATGATTGACTACAAATGCAGAAAATCACTGATATTGCTGTTGTCCTATTGCAGTTTAACCAATAATCACTTAACATCAGAAAGCTGAGCAAATTGCAGGTCTATATCTTTTATTAAAAATTAATTCGAGCTCAGGAGGATGTATAAAGGTAATACTGATCTACTTACAATGGAGCTCCATCAGCCAGAGAAGTGAACGAGGCAAAGGCCAGAGAGGCCACCAACCACAGCAGAGACCTACTCATCCTCCTACCTGATCCCGGTCTGCTGGAAATGTAGACTGTCGCTCTGCAGCACCGGCCTTTAACACTCTCTGATCCCTCCTCCCCTTACCCAGAATTTACCTCACAACTGTCTCGCCGTCCTCCACCCAGAGTGTTTCTGTACAAGAGTAAACACAAACACACTAACACATGATTTCCCAGCAGCAGTTGAGAAACTGTTCTTATCTCTGGACTGAGGAAATAAATAAACAGCAGAAAATCAATGAGGGTTCAAATGTTTCATAAACCTTTAAGCATACCAGTAACTTGAAAATTATAGACTAACATCTAATTTGCCCAAATAACGCTTTGTAATGTAACTTCTTTGTTTTATTTGTCTTTACTTCTTTGAGAAAACATGAAATTTAACTATTTTCATTGTGTGTCTGGTCAATCAGTATATTTCCACAGTCAAACATACTAAACATGCACAAATACACAACTAGTGGGTGTTGAGCAATTTCTGGGTAAAGTATCTGGCAGGGCTCTTTGGAGTTTCAGTGGCTAGGAATTCACGCAGCAGCGTCATGACCTGATTAAAAAAAGTGTGATCTTTGATTTTGATAAATGATATATGTGAACTTAAAAAACTGATATTTAAATCATACATATACTTTACCTCTAGAATATAATTAGTGAAAATTTCCTCTGTCTAAAAAGGTTCTATAAAATTTCTATAAAACAAACAAGGTGAGAAGACCTTTCTGTTTTTTTCTTTTGTTTTTTAAGGGAAAACTTGTTTTTGAATTCATTATCTTTGAAAAAAACGGCACGCAAGCCCTAGGCAGTCAAGGATTCTTTTTTTCGTTTTGTTTTTTAATTTGTTTTCTGAAGATCTCAAGTTAATACACTCAGTTATCTGGCAAAACAGCTTTTTGTTTTCTTGAGATAATGAGATGCTTAATTAACCTTCTGAAATGTATCTAATTCATTTACTTTTTATTTTACAACTTCTCTCTAAACCTGGACTTCTTCAATTATCAAACATGACTATCAAGCAGGGCACCTGTGATGTGCTGTGATTCCATCCCATCTATAGAGATTAGTCAGGCTTGGTGATTATAATTTTCAATTCATTATTAGTGTGAATAATTTTAGAAATACGTAATACACTCACACAAACACACAGCGTTAACTCGAATATTTACACTTTATATTTGATGATCTGATTTCACTTACACACAGGGAGGGAGGGAGAGATGACTGACTGTAAAATATTCTACAGACATTAAAATGTGTGTAACACTTGTATGGTGTTGATATAACTGTCTACCAGTCATTTCAGGGGTATTTTTGCTGAGAATTGCAAGCATGTAAAAATAAAAATGTGAAAGTCATCAATTATGAATGAAATTGTTTTTAATTCTGGCTATGATCTGTTTCTAATTTGTTCTAAGGACATTTAAATAATGTGCATGAACGAACAAAAACGAACTGTGTGTGACTGTGGAGACGTGCGCACTTTGACCAAAAGTGCTGTATCTTATGCAAGCATTCCCAGCGGAATCTTTGTGCCTCCTGTTAAGACCAGAAGAAGTCTTGTCTAAACTTTGGCGTATCTTATATGGATTTTTTTATGTGCTTAGTTATGAACTTAACAGGAGAGAAGAACCCTCAGAAAAAAACAAAATAAAACTTCAGCTCTGACAAAGCAATGCAGTTTATCAGGAGGAAGACTGGACCACTCTAGACTCACAAGTCAGTCTCGATTAGCTCCGCTTTACCATATAGTGATGACATGCTCCCAGCTTTTGTTGCTGAACTTGGTGAGGACAATTACAGAGTTTAAAAAAAAAACCCTTGCATTGCAGAACCAATCCAAAGTCTTTAGGGCAGTCCTTCATATTGGGGGCCGTGACTTTCTGAAGTCTTGTGCTTGTAAACACTGCCCGACTAGCAATACGTGTACTAAAGGATGGTTTAATCGTGGTCACCAAAGAAAACTCCCTCAAAGTTTATTGGTGTTTGTGGATGTTTGTCGTGTTTGCAGTGAAACATTTTCATGGGTCAAAAACAAACCATCCATCTGACCAGACTATACATTGACGCTGGAGGACATTACAAGACAAGTTACATCAGGCAATGGACTACCCAAAGCAGTATGTGGGAGCTGTCGCACACTTTTATGATGTTATGGACGGTGGGCCGGGCTTGATAGATCAAACTTTTCTTGTAACCAGTGGGCAAACAAGCCAACACGTCTTTCTTGTCCTGGGTTAAAAGTTTTAAACAAAGTCACTGTAAATCCTTAATTGCACCAATCTTGTGGATAACTTAACGTTGCTATGGGCATCCATTTTCAATGTTTTAAAAAGTTCTCTCAGTGTTACAAAGTGATTTGTTATATTTCTAGTCTGATTCCCTACAGAGGAGAAAAGGGGGAGCAAACTATTTCCAGGAAGGTGTCTTTTTTTGGAAAATTTAAGGGGTATTGCTTTGTTAGTTTTAGTTCTGTTCTCTATATTGTCTGATATTGTGAGACTAGGAACACTCAAAACAATTTAACACTATTGTGCAAATCTGATTTTTGTGGCCAATCATCACATCCTGGGCACTGGCGAGACATATGGCAGGCCTGTTAAGAACCATCAAGTCATTGGTGAAAGTGGTGACAGCCAAGTCACACCCTTTACCCTTTGCAACTTCATTATGAAACAAGTTTCGTACCTTGATTTCCAACATCATTTTACACTGAAGTTTATTTGGAACTCAGCATTGTGCAGAAAGGGTGTCAGTTCCTTCAAAAGACAAGGGACACTGTGCTTCTCTAGACTTCCTGAGACAATCTTTTAATTTATGCTCTTGGTTGTAGGTTATTTATTGTAACAATAACAAATGTTATGCAAAGTCTAAATTAGACAACACATTTGCCCATGTGTGCTTTTTAAAATTATTTCTTAAAAAGCTGACAACCAATTGAAGGAACATCTTGCTGCTCATCTGTGTTTGCACTGGTCATTTCAGATTCCACCGTGAAAGCCAGCATAGTGTCCAATTCAAATGTCAAGATTTGAAATTACAAGCCGTTTCCTCTGCATGTTCAGAAATTGCTTGTGTGCATTTTTTTAAGGTTTTGCTATACGTATTCACATGCTGAAACAAAAACTGAAAGTGGGTGTCACACGCCAGAAATGTGACAGTTGTCAGCACTACAGTCACTTAGTCACTTTCTAATTGAACAAGTTTATTCATAAGTCAGATACAATGAATTTAATACAGTTACATTCTAATTACTGTATTTTAATTTTGCAATTTTTGCAGCCTTTATGTCTCACAGCACAGTGTTGCCTTAGAAGAATATTATACAATCAAAACATTTTAAGAAAAATTTGAAAACAACGTGATTTCCTTGAGTTTCACTTCT
>JAQLOL010000019.1:16202152-16226731 GCA_029783665.1 Naso thynnoides | reverse complement strand
GAAAGCAGATTATTCAGCAAGGTCTTCAGCCGGGCAAAGAAAAGTTTAGCTAATCTGTCGCTGAAGCAAAAGTTTGGAGAAAAAAAGCTTAGTCATGTTTGCTCAGAGAGGCAGATGATTAAACTGATACATTTGTCATGTCTGTCTGTTAAATAAGGCTTCATCTTGCGACTGTTTAGCTTAGATTAGCTTAGCACAAAGACTCGAAACAGGGAAGAAACAGCAAGTTTGTAACAAAATAGTCTTTTTAACAAAATAGTCTGCACCTTCCAGCACCTTTGAAGCTCCCTCACTAACACGTTATGGCTCATTTGTTTAAGTTGTGTATAAATGCAAGTTTAAATAGGATGATTAGCATTCATTAGGTGATTATTTGCTGGCTTTGGGCACTTCCCAGGCAATCAGTGGAGACTGGAAGAGAATATTATGTCTAATTAAGAAATAATTATTTTGTAATATAAAAATGCTCTTTAAATATCTCTAATTATAAATGATTTTTCATAATTGCTTTTGGCCCCCTGGCCCTCCATTTTGACAGAGCTAGACCAGCTGTTTCCCTGTTTCCAGTTTTTTCTTTCTGCTTTAACCTTATATTTGCAGTTACATTGATCTTCTCACCTAGACCTCCTCCAGAATGTAAAGCAGCCCAAAACCCCAAATGTTGAGCTACTTCTTTAATATTAAATTTGCTGAGACCAAGACGTGTGCAGTATTAGAATGTTTTAGTTAAGCTTTTCAGGCTACATGCCCTTAAGTGTTTAGGTTAGATGTTTGACCAGAATGTGAAGTCGACCCAATTTTGGGTGAGACACAATGAAACTTTTTGTGCTGCAAGTATGAAATACCTCTCAGAGGCTTCACTGTCTGCAAAAAAACTTTCGCAAGGACATGGTCTGACTCTCTCCCACGCCAGGGTTCAACCCCACCCCATTTACCATCCTCACTCTCCCAAGGGTGCATGCCTCAGATTATGTGATCAAAATCCCAGTATCAAACCACTATCATATAACAGTCTACTTTACATAATTTTCTTGGAAAAATTACGCTTATCTGACCCATTTCGAAGTAACTGGACTGTGGTTCCATTTATCTTTGTTTATAAGTGAACAGTTCATCTTATTTGCATATAGAGGAGGAAAGAAAAACTGTCCAAACATCCAAAACTGAGCCCCACTCTGACTGTGTGTGTGTGTGTGTGTGTGTGTGTGTGTGTGTGTGTGTGTGTGTAGGAGGGGGTAATTCACCATTACTGGTCACAGTTATCCAGAAAATTATACTGGAAAAACAAACAAACAAACTAATGAAGTAAATAGAATCAATTTAATGGATGCTGTGCTTATGTTTCAGTTTGTTCAGCCTCATCTTGTCGTCATGTGTGCTGAAAAGGGTGTAAATAGCATTGGAGCCATGCAGCGAGGTTAGAAATGAATCATGTGTGGAAAGAAAAACAAACAAACAATGATCCCAGTGTTCTCTCACATTTTCCTTCAGAGCAAAAGAAAAACACACACAGATCGAAAGATAGTAACACATACAAAACTACGACACACACACACACACTTAAAAATGCACAACCGGCCCAAGGCATAAAGCAAACAAAGTGGCTCCAAAGACCTCTTAGTCACACTGAACAGGAATTTAAGATTCCTCTCTGAAAAATGTTTTTGTTCCAAAGGAAGAGGGCTATTTTAATTTTGTTACTGTGCAGACTCTTGGTCTCTTTATCCACTTAATATACATCACAATGTTTTTTGTTGGTTGACGTCCTTATCGAGGCTGGATGAGCAAAGTAGGCGAAGTTGTTGCTGGGGTGTCCCATACACTCAGTGACCAGCTTGTATTGGTTATTATTTCTTTCATTTTAAATTCTGTTGGTAATATGCACTGCAAGTAAGCAATGAAATGGTAAATGGTCCAGGTTAATCTGGCTCTGCTTTTACTGCACATGATGATGATGGATAGCAACCACAAACAGCGACAGCAAGTAACCAGCTGATCCGCAAGCTTTCCTGGATTTCTAGTTCATTTTCAGTTTATATTTTTAATCCTATGAAACAGACAAGGTGTGAAAGAAAAAAAAAACTTAAGGCACAATTAGGCTACATACTTAAGATTACAACAAATTTGTGGCATCCTGTATTTGTGGTTAATAACAAATAAATAGTTTAGAGCAGGGGTCTTCAACCTTTTTCATCCTTTTCATGGAGAAACAGAGTAAGGATCCCCAGATTTAAAAAAAAAAAGATGATGAAGAAGAAGAGGTGTTGTGTTTTAAGATGAGCCAACTGTTTTTAACCTATTTTATATTCAGTCATTATCATATTTGTAAAAAGTAGCTTATTATTGCCCATTAATAGTAGAGTTTACTTTTAATTGTGTTTACTCAATATAATTTTTGTCCAATTTTTAAAAAAAATTCCAGAAATAAATTATTTTGATGAAAAATGCTATCTATTTTGGGGGACCCCCGCGGCTCCTCCACAGACCCCTTGGTTGAAGACCACAGCTTTAGCTCTATAATAAGAAAGAGATTTGAGGGGCTATGAAGGTGAAAATATTTTAGAAACCAAACAGAGTTGGTGCATGTGTACTTATTTACTTTTTTAAATGTTTTCATAAGAATGACACTGTCCAAACATGGGCTGAAGAGGCATAAGTCTAACAATAAGTGACACTAAATGGGTCTGTTTGTTGTGGAGGAGATGCTGTGGAAGCTTGGTTGGTCTTTCTCTCTCTTGTGGGCGACAAAAGTAGCCTGATTAAATCTGAGAAAGTGAGACTACTATGAAAATGCTGATTAGAGATGGGAAATGTGACGCCAGAAGATGCATCACAAACTGAAAGGGAACTCCTGCCTGTCTGCCATAAACACTTAGAGCCTTCTATAAGAACACTCCCTACTGTTGTATTTAGGCTATAGGCTATGCACCAGTACTTTTAGTATTGGAGAGTTTCTTTGCATTATTTTTCTCGCAATGACGGTGAGAGAAAACGGCGAGGATTGCTCCGGTAATGACCGACTCATCACCTTGGCCAGTCTCCAGCCAATGCGGGACAGAAAGGAGTGGCAGCCATCCAGAGAGGAGAGGCGCTGCACTGTGTCTTTAAGCTCCAGTGAAATCCATCAGGGGGAGTCGCAGCCTACCGGATCATTGTGTTTATGCGCTCATCACGGTGGAACGTCCTGCTCCGTGTTACTGCGGTGGAGGGTGTTGCTGAAAGCTCAGGATGGTTATTCCTCTCTTGAAACGCACGGAGTAGAATAAGTCTCTTGAAAAACCGCCTAATCATGAGATGCTTCTGGGTTGTTTTTGCCTCACATTTTCTTTTGCTGCCACAAACAGGTAAGGAAACAACTCACAGAAATCACTGAAATATTATTAAATATTCCTGTAGCAGCTCAAAGGTTCTCAATAATGACTTGGTGACCGTTTTAACCTCATTATGATTTTTAAAAATATATGCTATCATATTCCAAAGGGGCACAGTAATAGGCGTTGCCTTTAAGAAGAGTTTATAATCATTGTGTTGTCCACTTTATTATGCTTGTCACCCAGAACCTTCCTCGCATAAACTACCCGGTGAGAGTCTGTGTCTTTTCAGACTGCAGCGTTCTGTTTCAAAATATCCTGTCACAACCTATAAGTGTAAACTTTGATGTCTGTTTGTCATTAATTAGATCAAGTCAGGGGTAAACAGTCGAAAAAAGCCGCGTGCAGCCCAGCTGCGCGTGTCCAGTGCAGCTTCTCTTGCTTGACGCGCGCACACGGACCCCACGCTGTTCCCAGGAACTCGGTCGACGTTGCGTGTAACGGTTCAGCCGAGCCAACGTGTTATCTGAGGTCTACGGATGATATCATGAGGCCTGTTTATTTGCATAATTGGGCTACTGTAGAGAGACAGCTTGGTGGGAACCGGCAACAGGTGTGTGTGTTGTTTAGCCTAACTAGAATAGGTGACTTGTGGGGTCCAGCAGCTTTGAGTGAACTGAAGTGGGGCCCAGCAAGTTTAAATTTAAAAGGTTACATCAGGGTTAAGGCTTGGTTTCGGATCTAGGGTTAGAATAAAATTTTGGTTTCCGTTAAACTAGGGTTGATAGTAAAGTTGGGGTAAGGGGGCTCGGGAATGCGACCCCGTTAAGGCAGGTGAACAAGGCTGTGTGTGTGCGTGCGTGAGTTTAGACCGCTGCCACTGCTAAATTATTTATCCTGCCCAAACAAAAACGATCACGTTGTGCGCACAGCAGCAGAGGCAACGCAGAAAACACACATCTCTGAGCACCAACACGCCCCGCAGCACCTTGGCATCTCCACAACTCTGACTGCTGCCATGAGAACTTTGTGTTTAGTCATACAGCTTCAGGTTTCTCTTGAAACCTTTTGTTCATTCAAATGACCACCATCTGCAAAGCAAAGATCTGCTCAGATATCAGCTGTATAATATGCCCCTACAGTCTGCAAAAACACACATAGGCTGTTAATGGTTGAGAAAGGGAGTTTATCTGCATGCAAATTCCTATCTTTCTTGGTTACCCTGGCAGGCCTGAAGGCAGAACAGTCTTATGAAACTCTTGCTCTTGAAATGGCGCCTATCATGTGAAGTCTGCCCCCCAAAAAATATGACACTAAAGAAAACTTAAAGAGCGTTTACTGCTGGGGGATAAACTAAAGGAAAATATGAGTATACTTTACTCATCTTAGGGGAAAGGATTTAGGGCCTTAATGCATGATTACTCAGCGGGGAGACAGCACATAACTATTGATTGTTCAATTGAGCCATGGTGGTTTGATAGCACTCTGTCTTAAGGGGCTCTGTGCCAATCACAACATCCTATTTAACCATCACTTTATGTTCTACACTCCACTCTGTTTTGAAATGATTAGTCCACTAATTTATTAGTCATTTGAAACTAAAATAATCAGCAACTGTTCTGATTTTTGCCAAAAATACTAAACAAAATTTTGCTTCAGCTTTTCAGTTGTGATGATTTGCTCTTTGTTATGTGCTAGTTTAACACAAAAATGCTATTTGATTTATAGAAAGTTATGGAAGTTTGACCATTTTCTCAATACTTAAACACCAAACAGTTAGTGAATTAATCAACAGAATATTATGGATAGAGATTAGTGATTCAAATAATCGTGAGTTGCAGCCCTACTACTCTGCTCTTTGCTCTTTTGGTTGACTTCCATCTCTTTCTTGCTATTTGTTATAGTGATGATACTGAAAGCAGCAGGTTTTTTACTTCTGTGCCGGATTTTTACCCAAACTGAATCCATCACAGGCTTTAAAAGTAGAATCCAGGTCCAACATACCATACGTCAACTGTAACGTATGCTCTCTGTTTCAGCGTGGTGCGAGCCAGTCATCTCTCCCAGCGGGCAACATGTAGTTGTTCCCAAGAGGGGGAAGCTGGAGCTGCGTTGCCATGACAACGCCACGACATCTGGCACCCCGTCCAGGTTGAGGTGGCAGAGGGAGAGGGCTCGGAGACTGGAGGGAGAGGTGGAGGAGGGTGGAGTGGCTTATGTCAGGGTATCAGCAGTGCAGCCCTACCACATGGGTCTTTACTTGTGTGTCAACAACAGGTCGCTGGAACACAGCTCCATCTATGTATATGTGAAAGGTGGGTGTTAAAGGTGGTATTGGAAGGAAACTAAGGGATTGCACATGTGTGTCTGTCTAGTAATACTAATTAAAACAAATTTCCCTCTCCCTTTCATCTTCTCAGACCCTGACAGTGCCTTCCAGCGCACCATGGTGAATGTCATCCTGGTGCGTGCAGAGGAAAACTGCACCCTCCCCTGTCTTGTGACCGACCCCGAGCTCACCCAAATGGCTTTGGAGACCTGTGATGAGCGCCCTTTGCCCTCTGGTATGAGCTACCGCAGCAGTCACCAGCGAGGCATCATCATCAACAATGTGAGAAAGGAATATGAGGGCTGTTACGTATGTGTGGGACAGCTTGGTGGAAAGAAAGTGAAGTCGAGCCAATACACTGTGGATGTACGACTCGGTAAGTGAGAGATAAAATGGACAAGGGAGATTATTAACATTTCCTGAAACTATCACTCATGTCAGTAAAAGGGTTTCATTGTTTAATTGTTCTACATGTCATAGCTTTAAAAGGTTTGTCATTTGGGTGATAATTAGTTACAAAGATAACAAGAGCAGTAGGTTGTGTTGACAGGAAAGGCGTGAAGACCTGTCATTTTCACAGAAAGTAGCCTATTTTTAGTAAGAGGTCAGCCAGAGTGAAAATCACTAACTAGTAAAAGGACAGCCTAGTGTAGAGTCCATCTTGTGGCCTACTTTATCAGCCTAAAAGTGCCAATCTTGTTTAAGTAATTAGTCAGTGGAAGAGAAAGACCCTGGAGCACCATAAAGTAGGCTAATTGTCCCAATATTTGTGTCAAAGAAAGCAATCATGTAAAAACAAAGTAAATTGCATTTCCCACAACCTTGCTGCTGCTTGTCTAAAATTAGTCAGATGCACCAGATGTAGACTGTGGGTGTTAGCCTGCCATTGGGCAACTGTTTCAATCTCTTCATCGTGCGCTCTCGTGTTTTCCGAATCCTCACTGCTGCGTCCTGTGCTTAGCACCACCCGAGATGTATACAAACAAGTCAGCGGGATTTCTCCCCTTTAGCAGAATGATAATCGGTGCAACCAGACCTTTCTCCGGTGCTGACACAGCACTATGGAGATTTGGTTGGCAATGTGAGAGCATTCCAAAGCAAAAAAGCCAGGACTGGATAATGTGAGGAAAAAAAGTATCACACATGTAATGGCTGATGTCTCCCTCTGATATCATAAAACACATCCTTAATTGTGCTAAAAAAAAATAAAATGTATATTTGGCTTTTTGGTCAAATGTTACCTTAGAAGTCAGTACCTGGCTTTATCAAATGTTTAAACGTTTTTGGTAGAAATCTAAAATATTAGGTGCCTTGGTAGAGATGACATGTGATTGATAGACAAATTGAATGCATGGTACATAAACAGTCATCCGTACTAGCTGCTTGATGCGGTTCATTGCTACTTTGAGCTACATGCTATTGTTGACGTGCTAACATGCTCACAGTGATAATGTGCACTTGCTGTTTGTAGACACAGAGTTATAACTTACAGTTTAAAGTGTTCATCATTTAAGGTTAGGGTGTTAGCATTGTACAAAAAGTAGTGCTGAGCATAATGGGAATGTTGTTAGTTTGGTAGGCGTTTGGTCATAAACCAGAGTGTTGGACAGATTTACATTTATCACTTGAGTTAAAACGACCCTTTGGGGATCATTAATGCCTGTGAAAAAAAACTCCACTGCATTCCATTAAATAGTTCTCAAGGTAAGTGGTGTGGACAGACCAACACTGCACTTTGTAGCACTGCTAGCATGGCTACAAATCTCCATAAGAGACAATAAAGCATCCTGGTAGAGATCAGTTTCAAATCAAATTAGTTTGTCAAAGCAATAAAAACCTTCTTCAACTATCCACATTGCAGATCAGCTTGGCAAAGGTGATTAAGCTCATAGTTGTTGTTTTTTTTTCTTCTTGAAATGTATTATATTAATACATGTACCATAAACTACGTCAGTGGAAGCTGATCATGTTTCTAATCTGCCCTGCACTGCATCAGCCCATTCTGTCTGGTCTGCAATGGAAAGGAGTCCAAACAGAAACAAGCTGGGAGGAGCTGGGACGTTGTGTCCTTTTGACTGATGGAGCGAGGGAGTGAGAAAAGAGATGTGAGGGAGGGAGGAGCAGAGGGATTACAGCCCCATACTGAACAAAGCTTTGTAACGGTGCATGAAGGCTGCGTATGGGGTAAATAGAATTATCACACTCTTTGCCAGACACTGCCACTGAAGTGACGTCAGCAGGCTTTTAATACTGGGAATTAATCTTCTGGTGTATACATGTGCAAATGCTTATGCTAATAATGAACTTGTGTGCATAGTCATTAATGTTTGTTTGTCAACTTAAGAATTTTCTGCCACTGAACAAATGTGAGTCACACACCTTTAATGGCCTGTTGTAACAGTATACAGATTAAGCATTTATTTGTCGTATTTTCATGTTAATATGAAATCAACAAATTTTTAGTGGCATTTTTAAATTATTTCTGGGAGGAACAATGCTGTTAACATGCACGTAGAGTCATGTTAACAATAACATGCAACCAGTATTGAACAGTCGTGGGTCATGACCTAAATATCCTTGTTACTCTTATTCAGGAGGAAGTGCCATGAAAGTAAATAAAAAACAGCAACATGGAGGAGTTACAGCGTATTTGTGTAGCTGAACCGTCAGTCATAATAATCATGCTATTTTATCTCTTGATCCAGTGCCAGTGATGCCTCCGGTGATCACACTTTCCCAGAAAGGCACTGTTATCCTGAAGAAGGGAGAGCAGTTTCAGATTACCTGCAGCTCCACCAACGTCAACCCGGACTTCAGTCTTAAGTGGGATTTTCCTTTGACAGCGGTGAGATTGACGTAGGGGTTGGCTGGCACAACAGGCTGCTTTTCTTCTGTCTCTTTGTGTGTGTGATTGAGTGTCAAGGTGGAAAACTTTCCGTGTTTGTCTTTTTTTTTAAAAAAAGAAAATGCACCCTTAATGATCCAACATAGAGTAAAATGTTAAGACCAACGTTACTACATTTTTCAGAGCTACCACACTGAACACCGAGCTCATATTCTTAGTCACATTTCTGGAAAATTGAGGGGTTTTAACAACAAGAAGAGGAGTTTACATTTTACAATTAAAAACACATTACTACTCATTAACAATAAATATTTTAAAATGAAATAATAAATAAATAAATAATTATATATCTGACGGTCCGGGGACTTTGGTATAGGAGAAGCAATTAGGGATGCTCTGATCCGTTATTTATATCAGGTATCGGCCCCGATATTGAAAAAAAATCTAGATCAGGTATTGGTGACAATTGGCCCAATCCATGGGGGCCAATCTATTCAGTCTAATTCTACGCCTGCGCAGCACGTGACCTCATGCGTTTAGCACATGGGTAGACTGTTACCAAAACTAGCAAACACGCATGGTGCAGGCTGCAGCTAACAGCACAGAGTGAGCCAAAGTTGCACCTATTTGGAAATATTTCATGTTGGCTACGCCAACCAGTTTGACTGCTTCTTGCAAAGTCTGTTTGTTATTTTGTCTTACAAAGTTAAGAAAGTAATGTTTAAGTCGAGCTTGATGTTGCCTTGCAAAAAGAATGATTCAGTCTCTTCCACACAGTGAGGCATACAGTCTATTAGGTAATTTAGCACAGGGTTTTTTTTTGTTTTCTTTTTTGTTTTTGTTTTTTGTATTAGATCGGAAATTGGTATCGGCAGACACTGGACCACAGCTACTGGAATCGATATCCAAGGCGAAAAGGCAGATCGGTGCATCCCTAGAAACAATGTACAAAAATGTAACTGCTGAGTTTCAAGTTTCAAGTTTTATTCAGATCCCCCCATTAGCACAGCAAGCTATTCTTCCTGGGGTCCACCACACATCCATTCACAGTCCTTTCATCATATATCCACATAACATATAACATGACATCACATGCTACAAAATCAAACAAAAAATAACGTAAAATACAAAACCGAAATATACACAGACAAGATAAGCTCCCTGCAATTCAGTTTCAAACATGAATATAGAAACACAATTACATTAATAACCATCAATACATGCAGCTGTGTCTACTTCACACCCATGAGAGAGCTTCTATTGTAAAATAAATATTTTTTTAAATAATGTTTATCCTTTAAAAAAATTAAGAGAATGTTAAAGGGTTTGTTTGTTGTTTTTTAAAACTCTGGCTGCAGTCGTGGAGTTTTATTTGTTACACAAACTGTTTAAGATTAAAACAGTGTTAAAAATTGGGAGGAAATTTAGCACTAAGTTGAAAACAGAGGCAAGATAACATGAAAACAGTGGATCTGTGTGATGACACACTGCTCACTTTTGCCCCTGATGCCCTGCAGCATCCAGATGAGTCCCACACCTCCCACATCCTGTCTGGTTCCCGTGGTTATCAGCGTGCCACTTCGCTCTTGATCTCAGCTGTCAACCAATCAGATTCAGGCTTGTACCGCTGCCATGCCCTCAACGAGAGAGGCACTCATGCAATGGTGCTGCAGCTGTCAGTCCGTGGTGAGTGTTGATGAAGGTGTATTAGGTTTTCATGCATGTATGAGTACAACATAGTTAGAGCATAGACAATACACATACAGCATATACAACGCCACCAACTGGATCTGACCACCATCAACTCCCCCTACACAACATTCACAGGAAAGTTTACTATTAGAACAGACAACATTTTTTTAAAGACATTCTCTTTTTTGCATAGAATGCAAATAAGCATTTGGATGCCTCAGGGAACCAGCTATCAGTATTTAAAGTGTGTTAATGTACACAAGTAAGAATGTCTGAAATCCAAGCTAGTTTACATGAGTTCAGCCAAAGAAAGGTGCCTCATAAAAGAAGAGAAAAGGGAAAAAAACATGCTGAATTCAGTCTCTGACTGAGAATCAAGATAAGCTGTCGGGCTGGGGTCGGGCTTTGGCTTGAACATCAAGGGTCAGGCCGAGCTAGGGCCCAGATTAGAGGCCCAAGCAGGGCTCTGAATTTCAGAAGAAGTATCTGCAAGAAACTTTGAATATTTACTAAATAGACTAATGACACACATAGCATCCATGTTATAGCCTTTGTTTACCTACAACATATGTGTTTGAATGGACTACGGTGTAAAGTATGTCAAAGGGAACACCAGATTTTTTTTCTTTTTGTTATTTGCCTCCCTCCCGAGTTCCAGGTCTGAAGATTGATATAATTCTTTTGACTGTGTGTTGCAACAAGGAAGAGATGGTCAGAGCTCACCCACTGCTAATTAGCTTAGTTCAAATAGTAGTCATATGGTCAGTGGGAAGTGCTAGCCTGCCTCTGTCTAAAATCATCAGATAAACTTTTCAACAACTCTGAATGGTCCAGTTTGCTTGTTGTGACTTGTTTATTTGCCACACTACCTTATCTTTAGACCCAGTTTATGACTTTTTAAAATCAAATACATACCATAAGTAAACTGCATGGCGCTTGCCCACCAGTAAACAGCAGAAGAAGAGAAAGAAAAAGAAGGAATAGATAATGTACAGCATAAAGTGCTAATTTGTGTCAAAAAATGCATTACGTGGTAAATGAACAAGTCACAACAAGCACACAGGACTGTTGAGAGTTGTTGGAAAGGTTATCTGATGACTTTAGGCAAGGCAGGCTAGCACTTTCCATTAACTACCAGTATTTGAGCTAAGATAATTAACGGTGGGTCAGCTCTATAGCTCTCTTCCTTGATACAGTCAAAAGAATGGTATCTAGCTTCTATGGTATCTAGCTTCTTGACTGGAGCTCGAGAGGGAGGCAAATAAAAAAAAGAAAGAAAAAGTTGGTGTATCCCTTTAACTATGTTATCTCTATTGTCTTTCAGAACATGGCTTTATTGCCATGTTAGGAAACTCCAGTCCAGTCCAGACTGATGTCAAAGAAGGGGAGAGCCTGAGCCTCAGAGTAGAATTTGATGCCTACCCTGCACCGAGCTCCTTGTCCTGGTCTTACAATGACATACAGCTCCTCAACACCACCGAGCACGTTATCACCATCCACCGCAATAAATACAGGTACGTGCAGTTTACAGTATGCCTGAGGGAACATGTGTGTACACAACAGAATTTCAAATGTACCTTTGTTTTATCAGATACATCAGCGAGCTAAAACTTGTGAGGGTCCTCGGCTCTGAGGGCGGGATCTATATGTTCTCAGCCAGTCATGAAGACGCATCTGTCCATCGTTTGTTCTACGTATACGTTAACAGTAAGTAGCTCTCACAGCAGTCACATTGCTTAATATAATTAAAGAATACACAAGACTCTTGAGGTAACCAGGTTGCAATAATCACTTGGTATCTCTATGTTCCATATGTTAAATGTGTCTCTCTTGTCTTGTAAGCTGAGTTTCTGATTTCTTCACAAGGTAAGCCAGTCATCATTGCCCAGGAAGGCCCAGTTGATGGACAGGTGCGATGCATCGCTGCTGGTTACCCCGTCCCTAAAATCAGCTGGTACTTCTGTAAACTGCCCCATACAAGGTATGCCTTAAATATATTGTACTACTTTCATTCAAAGAGTCCTTGTGCTACTGCATTTGCTTTATTGGATTTTTTAAGTCAGAATGAGTCTGGACAGACGATGATGACAATACACAGCCTCTGGATTATCTTCACTTTATTTTATTTTACTGTTCCACCGACAGCACCGGGTCCTTACTTTATTGATTTAGGAAAGTACTGTCCAACTTTATTCACAAATGAGATGTAAAAAGGTGAGCAAGAGGAATGTTTAGACAAGTTGTAAGAACTGATAATGTAGCTATCTGTACAAAAAAAACATCACAGTGTGAATGATCATCTAAAGAGGATTAACTCCAGGCCAACTCCATGTGACTGTAGATACTTAAAAATGTCCCTTATCCAAGAGGATCAGTTTTGTAAGCCATAAGCGTTATAGAAAAAATGTATCATTTTCTATTTTCCTGCCAGTATACTATGTAATTAAAAACTTGGGACTCGGTGGTTTTATGCTGCTCCCATTAAAAGCTGTAACTGAACAGCAGCGTGGCTTCAGATCATTTTACTCGAGTAACATGACTCATCATCTGTTGTTTTGTCTGCCAGTTCCTCTGAGAGAAGGAGAGGCTAATGAGAGCTGAAAAAAGTTGGTTCGCAGGTTTATGACTCATCTCATTAGCATTCAGACAAATAGGCCATCTGTTGATCAGCGCAACATGAGCATTTTGAAACTTTGTGCCCTGGTACAATAGGCATTTGATTTGTTTTCAAAATTTAATTGAGTAAAATTATATAATTTACGGCTGAAATAACTTGATTAGTACAAACGCACAGAATGGCAGTGATAGCAGTCATTTTAACAAGATAACAGGATAATTATCTTGTTTTCCTGAGAAAACAAGGTGTTATTTTGTTAAGATGGATGACTATCTCATGAAAGATCAAGCACTGTTTGAAAGAAATATCCTCGGACGACTGGATAATTAACTTGTAATTTCAAGATAACAATGAAATAAGAATAGTAGATTAGTTTTTACAGTAACTCTGATTTCAAGTGAAAGTGAGTGGTATATATGTGAATATCAGCAACAGAGCCTTTTGTGATTTTACCACATTAATGAGAAGCATCTGCACTGAGCTTAGGGTGCATGGAGGTAAACAATAGGACAGGTATCCCCTGAGTCAATGGTAGGATTGCAGTGAGGACTTCAGAATTACGGGTGGAAAAATGATAATTCATAAAAAATACTTTGACACAGAAGTGGCAGAGAAGATAATATCAGAACGAATTTGAATTTCACCAGTAGAAGGATGGAAGCAAAATGTGAGAGAAAAAAATTTCCTTATTGAACCGTCTCCAAAGCTTTTAATATTACCAGATGGTCCAAGAGCAAAGGAGTATCAACATACTCTACTGGAGTCCATCTACTGTCATCATGCCATTAAATATTGATGGTAAAACTGGCTCTGGTATAGAATTGCGTGAGAAGCGTGAAACGGGACTTAAACGATATTAAAACCCCTCAACAGGTGCTCACACCTGCCCAATGCCACCCAATGGGAGACTCCAGACGTCGCCCTGGTGTCAGAGTCCACCTTCGGTAGGAGTGAGGTGGAGAGCCGACTGAACGTCAGCAGCAAGGAGCACGCACACTATCATACCCTGGAGTGCGTGGCGAGCACAGAGGGGGAGGAGGCCTACACACTGTTCTCCATCAGTGGTAAGACAGTCAAAGATACTGCAAAGATGTTGTGTTAGTGCACACACATACAGGAGGGACACACAACCGCCCAACCCTGTGTGCCAGAGCCAGGTGTGGTTACTGGGTGAATGAGATTAGAGCATGCTGACTACGCAAGCTGGGATTATATGGTATAGACTCGCTAATCCTTCACACAAACAAACACCACTGCTGCAGCTGTCTGTCTTAACACCAGAGGAAGACTGTGTGTGTGTGTATGTGTGTGTTTCTATATTTGTGGAGTCTGAAACCTGAATTTTTACTCATGGTGTGGGGTCGGACAATTTTTGTGGAGACAAATTCTTGGACCCCACAACTTTAAATAAATTGAGGCTAGGTTAAGGTTAGGCTAAGACATAAATTGGTTAAGGTTAGGGTCAGGATAAGATAGCACAAAGATAGCTGTACAAACGTGTGTGTGTGTGAGTGTGTGTGTGTGTGTGTGTGTGTGAGCATCGCTACTACAAATTCAATGTGATTCTTGATATTTCTGATTACACTGATGTGTGTTTCCTCTCAGAACGCATTGTCCCCCATAAACTCTTCACTCCCCTTCTGACTGGCATGGTGGCCACTGGCATCTTCCTCAGCCTCACTCTGGTGGTACTGCTCTATAAATATATGGAGGTAAGACAGCAAGTGAATCCTACATTGCAATATCACTGCAACAACAACAACAAAATATCTGAGTGAAAGTAGGCTCATAAATGTATAATTAGTCGAATAATGTGTAGCCGTGAATTAGTTTAAACATTTGTAGACGTCAGTGGTAAATTGAGCGTATCTACCACCATTTGTGCAGTTTTCATCACCAAAATATAAATGGTTGCAAAAGCTTCTGGCAAAAGGTCTACTCTCATTCGCTGGCTTCATCATGATTATGGTTAGTTAGAAGCATCTTTCGTAGATCATATTATTTTTATTTGGTAAAGATACTCAGCCAATAAGAGTGGCAGTTTGTCCTTTTAATCAATATGAATGTGTGCTAATGAATTTGAAATGAATCAATGAACCATTCAGAGTGCACATGTGCTGTAGTTAGAGGCTTTTTTGACACCCAGATCATACCTCGAGCTATTAATGTGCCCCCACAGCAGGCTGCTCTCATTGCGTTCGGATGAGTCAGACTCCTTGAGAACCAGTTTATGAATTTGCAGAGGGATCGTTAGGGGATAGTCTAGACACAGTCTGACAACTAAAGTGCATCGGGTAATCTAAAGATTATGAATAGAAATGATGAGAAAACGTAAGCTACAATCATGTAGTCACACGACATCAGGAAAAAGATGTAACATCACTTTCTCTCAATAAATCCCTCTTTCCTCTTCAAATTTTAACAGAAACCAAAATTCCAAATCCAGTGGAAGGTGATTGAGAGTATCCATGGCAACAACTACATATATATTGATCCCACCCAGCTGCCGTATGACTCCAAATGGGAGTTTCCTCGACAGAAACTACGCTTCGGTATGACAGTTTTCCTGTTTGTGTGGCATCAGGTTTGTCAGAGGGCTCATCTGCTGGCATGCTGGCTAACATGGTTCTCATTAGTTTCATTTAAAGTAAAAATGTGTTACTCCAATAGATGTTGAGTTTATAGTCCACAAAACATTCCTGGAGATTCACAGCAAAACAGCATTGCAGCACTGTCAACAACTAAAGTAGACGGAAACTGTTTTAAAACAACAGAGAAAGGAGGGACTCATCCAGCTCATACAGCGTAATCCAAGTCCCAAAATTGATTTGAAATGACATTATTTAAACTCTTCAAATCAAATCTTGCTCTAATGGCAAAGTCTGTCAGAATTGAGGGCGTAGACTTTGAGCAATCCTCTCTGTTTAAACATTCAGGAAAAGAAAATCCTCAAACCTTTTTTTTTTTTAATCAGTGCTATTTAAAGAAGCTGCAAAAGTTCTGTAAACTCTTCGCTAACCCTAGCCTTAGATGAAAGACTGAAAATGTTTTCATCTAGCGGTGCATGTATTGGTGTTCAAGCTTGTGCACCAACTTCAGGTGGGATTTTAGCTTAGTGGCTACAGTTAAGATTTTGGCTTAAAAGTAGTTGTAAATAATATTTTCGAATCAATTTTAGATTTCTTTTTACGTTTTAAAGCAAGTTCCCGACTTCTTCAGTTATTCAGGAGAATGTGAGAACGCTGTTTGGCTGCAACACTGATTTTTGAGTAAATAAGTGATGATATAAAAATGCCTGATGGGAAGTTAACTTACCTGTAAAATGCTTAAGTGTTGTATGTGTGTGTCTGTGTGTTCCCACAGGTAAAACCCTGGGCTCTGGGGCATTTGGAAAGGTAGTTAGGGCCACAGCATATGGACTCTGCTCTGCAGATACTGTTACAACTGTCGCTGTTAAGATGCTCAAACGTAAGTTTGTGCGTTGGTTTCTCTGTTTCTGTGTCCGAAATCATTCCTTATTCCCTTTAAAAGAGCACTATCAATCCTTCCTTAAAATCTTCGTAGCCGCCTGGTTATGGCTGTGCAGTGCTCTCTGTAATACCACTTTAGTGTTTTCTATTTAGTAAAGATTTTTCACACACTGTAAATCACCAGCTTTCTGCATCCACAAGGGCATTTTACTGCAAGGGCGTTACTTCCGCTGTGGATAGGAGGGACGTGTCACTTTCACATTTCAAAGTCAGCAGAAGCAAGTGAATTAAAGCCATTTCTTCTCCCAGGATTTTGCCTCTTAGGCAACATACAAGCTGAAAACTCAAATACAATGGTGAACGGCAATTATTTGTGGAAATTCTTCATAGAAGAGATAAATACCACAAAGAGAGGAACATTTTTCAAGAATTTATTGCAGTTTTCAGTCATTTGAAAATGGTCCTGTGAGCTTGTCAGGCATCCAGAACAGAATATATAGAGATACTTCAGCAATCGTATTTGTACCTACAGTCTCATGCGTCACAGAACCCTCTGAGACTAACAACTGACCTTTGATTATTACGCAGTTGCCCTTTGTTCATTTACAGCTCTCATCTTTCCTTCTGAAAGTGAGTCTCTTTCTCTGCCTTTATCTGCAGAAAACTTAAGGTTAAAGGCCAAATCTCACTGACTCACTTCGGATACATTTATCACCAGCTCGAAAACAGTGAGATACACGGAAGACAAAGTGTCACATGTTCACCCCACAAGAACGTTTAAGACTGTGCACAATCACACGGTAGAAATTTTTGTCGCTCTGTACAGATAATAGGAAGTGATTTTGGACACAGCCTGCTCCTGCGTGCTGTAGCAACATACTGTATGAGACGCTGTCAAAGTTTATAAATATCCTGATGATGTCATCCCAGCCAATGCTCACTCTACGGAGAAGGAGGCGCTGATGTCAGAGCTGAAGGTTCTCAGTTACCTTGGAAACCACGTGAACATTGTTAACCTGCTGGGGGCCTGCACTGTTGGAGGTGAGATGAGCTGCTTTATGCACGCCAAACTCATTTGGACTAAATTTGGTCTGGATGCTTTAACCCTGTTGCATTTGCACATGCTCATTATAGATTCATTGACTGTTTTTTTTTTCTTTGTTTATAGTTTTTGTTTAGAGAGGTTGAGTGTATAATGTGCTGTCGTATGATGATGCCCTGACTTGCTACTGCATCCAGCCAATTGGCCCCTTATTTAAAATCAGGTATTGGACAGTCAGTAACAACCAGCTCATAAAAACGTGATGCAGTTTGACTGGTCACATATTTACTGTGCAGTCACTCAATATTATCTACCTGTCAAACCCTCAGCATTGATTATAAAGCAGCGTTCAGATTGGATTCCACACATGCATGCATGAGTGTGTTATTAGGAAAGTGACACTTGAAGATTTTCCTGTCAGTGTTGCGCATGAAAGATCCTAATTTTCAGATATTGACGCACATTTGTCCAGCAAGTCCAATTTAGAAAATATGGATATCATCTTTTAAACAGTCATAATTAAATGCACTGCACATGTGTAACCTTTTCACAGACCTGAGCAGGGCTGGCTCAGGCTCTCGTTTTGGCTCTCTGTGGCTCTTTGTTTTTTTTTTCATTGTTCCATACTGTCATATGGTTTTAAAACCAGTGAGAGAGGTTTCTTTTTCATTTCTGTGTCTCGTCAGGTCCAATTCTGGTGATCACAGAGTACTGTTGCTATGGCGACCTCCTCAACTTCCTTCGCAGAAAGAGAGAGTCCTTCTTAAACTCCCAGGTTGACGATGGTTACTATCGCAACGTCTCAAACCAAATGGGGCCCACAAGGTGTGTATATGTGTGTATTTATATTGCAACTGCACAATGCATGTCATTATTTAATGCTTACGTGTGTGTGCTTACGTGTGTGTGTCTGTGTGCAACAGAGAGGACACTGGTACAGGATACATGCCCATGCGTCCCTCTGAGAAAGAACGATCTTCCCAGTCAGGTAGGAAGTCTCACTCTTCCTGTCATACATCTCAACAATACTGTGTGTCACTGTAGTCAAGTCATTCATAAAAGCCGGCAATGTAATCCTCATCCAGATGACATAGATGAGCTGTCGCTGGACGCCGAAGATCTCCTCAGCTTCTCCTACCAGGTGGCCAAAGGAATGGAGTACATCACTTCCAAGAACGTGAGGCTTTTACAGACTGTGTGCTGTATTTATAGATTAGTTACAGAAGAGATGTAAAAGTGCTGTTGCTACTTTATAAATCACATTTTGGCTCAGAGCCAACATGCTGTAAAATGTTGTCAGCTAATAGTGCCTGCATAGTCGGAACTAAACGCTGAATTTGCATTCGATCCTTTAATGCACAGTTTCCTCATGAGCCCCAACTTAAACCTTCCTATTTTCCAGACTCAGTTTTTCCTACTGCACTTTTGCTGCTGCTATCAAATTAGGCACTGTTTATCCCATTATGTCTAGACTATAACTTGTTTATCTTTTGTTTATTTTTGGTTGAATTGATGTTTTTGTTTTTCCTTTTCTAAATGTATCATTTTAGTGCATTTATATCTTGCATAAAGCAGTCAGTTTTCCATTCTTGTTTCCAAGGTTATGAGTTTGACTGTGTCTCCTTGTGTGTATGCGCTGTGTCAGTCCTTTACTGCAAAAACCTGTAACAATTTCAGCACTCGTTTTCGTGTATGTGTCTGTTTGTGTCTGTGTGCGTGTAGTGCATCCACCGGGATCTTGCAGCCAGAAACATTCTGCTGACTCACGGCAGGGTGGCGAAGATCTGTGACTTTGGGTTGGCACGAGACATCACAACTGATGCCAGCTATGTGCTCCGTGGCAATGTGAGTCTTTCTGACACTTCCTTCCTTCTTTCTTGTCTTCCTTCCTTCGCTCCTAAACACTTACTGCTCCTCAGTGTGGCTACAATACGCACAGTAACAGATGTGCAGAATGTGGGATTGCAGCGAATGATCGTTCTCATTTTCAATTAACCATTTCCTCTACAAAATATCAGAAAGTAGTGAAGAACACCAAAACCAAAATGTCCTAAAGTTCAAGCTGATGTCATCCAGCTGCTTCTTCCCACGCTACAAGTAATCATATTAAAAAGGAGCAAATCCTCAGAATTTAAGACCATAATGTTTGGAATAAATTCTAAACAATTATGAATTTTGGAAAATATCTGCCTTTTTAAATCTACCCATCTACCAGTCGATTAATGACTGTTGCATTAGCTCTAAAATTGTGTGTTCAGTATGACAGAAATGATTTACATGCTAAGGCAAAGCTTTAGTCTTTAAAATATATGTATATGGAAGGTTTAGACCTGCTAAGAGGAGATATTTTGTATGTTATAAATAAAAAAACAAGGAAACAAGCTGCATGCTGCCTTGTAATCGTGGCTCTCCTGCAGGCGCGTCTGCCCGTCAAATGGATGTCTCCCGAGAGTATTTTCGACTGCGTCTACACCTTTGAGAGTGACGTGTGGTCCTACGGCATCCTGCTCTGGGAAATCTTCTCTCTGGGTAATGTTTCCAGTTAGAGACAAGCTGTTGCATCTGTTTCATAATGTCTGAGCCATTATTGACTGTGGCCTTATTACAGACTCTGCTGATGCTCCCAAGCAGCAACATCACTTAGTTTGGGTAAATTGTGCAAACTCAGTTTGATTGATTGGGATACGTGATGTAACTGCAGAAACCAACATCATGATATATGAATCCATGAGTTTTGTCATTGATGACCCTACATTATTGACACTGTGTGCATACTGTCCGTCTGTGTTGCAGGTAACAGCCCGTACCCAGGGATGCAGGTGGGCTCAGCATTTTACAGAATGATTCAAGAGGGCCACAGGATGAACCGGCCAGAGTTTGCTCCCACTGAGATGTGAGTGTATAGCTGTGAGAGAGGGTTTTGTTATTTAAATATTACAATTACATCTGTGACTAATAATATTCTGTATTACTGATTTATCTGCTTGTAATATTTTTAATGAATTACTAAATATTTCATTTATTTGACAAAATGTGCTGACAGTAAAACAAAAAGGATTCATTGTGTTGATTTGGTGTAGATGTTTCTTAACCTACGTTTTTGTTTAGTTTCATACTGGCTGCATCTGTGCGTGCTGTGTGTGTGTGTTTGTGTGTCGCATATTCAATCTGAACTCTGACTCAGATATTAACACTAATCACGGTCTTGCCTTTGCAGGTATGAGATGATGTTGTCCTGCTGGAGCCATGATCCTTTGAAAAGGCCGTCATTCAGGAAGCTGGTGGAGAGGACGGAGCTACTGCTGTCAGAAAATACCAAGAATGTAAGTTGATGGAGCCATGAAATGACAGGAATGTGAGTTCATGTTTTTATTGTTCTAAAGCTCAGCGAAGAGAAAGATAAAAGACTTGACTGAAGAGCAAATGATGCTAAAAGTGTTAGCTTACAATAATAGTACATAGATGAAAAACATGACACGTGTCAACCTTGGTCAGTCATTAAAGAGATAAAGAGAATCATGAGATTTTAAATGGATCCTGAACTGGTTGTCTTGCTTCTATACAGGCATGTAATATACATCATATTTATAACATTTCCTTTCTCAACAAAATTACTAGTACATGGAGCAAGTGCATTTGTTAACTGTAGGATTATATGTACCTTTTGTGGATTTAACATTATTGTTTAAGTTAATAATCTCATGCAGTCAGAAATAGATATAGTCCATTACCTCATTGCTATGATTCCTGTAACAGCTGTGTTTAAAAACAAAAAATAGTGTTAAAGTACCCTGTGTTTCTGTGTTTTCACTTTCACTTTTACAACGCAGGAGCTTTATGGAATGAACCATGACTGCATTTGTTCACTGGAGCTGCCAGAATAAACACAAGATGAAATTTTCTCATGACTGCTTTGAATAATTTTTAGAGGCAAAACTTGATGTCACAAAAATAAAATAAAGATTAGAGATTCAATTAAGCTGAATAGCTCGTAATCATCTGGTGACCTTTAAGGATGAATCGTAAACTAAGTCAAATTGTGTCAGCCTGATTTTGACAAAAATCTTTTTCTTTGGTGTCTTGCAACATTCCAATCTACAGGGAAGTGCAATACCTAATCATCATATTATCCTTAATGAACATACTTCTCAACAGCAACAGCCATGGAGGATGATAACACCTTCAGAGACATGTGGGAACATTCTGTTTGTTTATAGAGTTAGGTCGTCGAGAGTGATTTTATGCATAAAACTGTGCATGTGAGATTGTAATTTGGCTTGTTACATTTTTGAGTATGCTATCAGGCTGTTTTTGTTGTCTTGTAGAAGAAAACTATCACCAAAATTTGGACAAACCACAAATATGTGTTATTGACTGAAGCACAGTGGGTTAGTGGTTAGCACTGCTGCCTCACAGCAAGGAGGTCCTGAGTCTGCTCGTCTAACATCATGAGGTTTCTGGGTTTAATACCCGGCTGGGGTAGGAGTTTGCATGTCTGTGTGGGTTTCCTCCCACCATCAAACAACATGCATGTTAGGCACATCAGGTTAGGTTGGCCCAATGTGCCAGAACACTCAGTCGCAGCAGTTTAGGATTAACCCTCCACTCTAACCTCGCAATTTCGTTGAAAAATTTATCGTATAATGACAATAAAAGCTGCTTTACCTTTTGCCTTTTATTTCTCAGGTGTACCTGCGACTCAGCAACAGTTCGGCTCCTCCAGAGCAGCAGAGGGCGCCATCACGGAGGCTCAGCTCAGTCTGCAGCACGACAGCCCCCAACCAGCCTTTACTGCAAAACACGGCTGATGTCTTCCTGGACTATGTCTGACGCAGACACATACAAACACGCACACACGCATACATAGGCACATAACATGCAACTTTGAAAGAAACAATCCCCCCTCTACCCTCGCGGATCATTTTGTCCTTCTACTGCACAAAGTACAAGAACCAAATAGTCTCTGCAAACTACTAACAAAACCTCCACTCAAACTAACTCTCAAACGCTGGCCTTCCTGCATCAAACACACACATACACACAGATGCTGTATATATATGACCCTGCACTGGGCTCTCAGTATTGGCCTCTATCTAAGCTCCCCGTTGGTGCATTGATTTCTGTGGTAGGTATATCAGGTGCATGTCTATATAAAGCAGACTTCAGCACTAACTGCCCATCAGATACCACATCCCCCATCAGCAGCGGGAGGAGGAGTTTTGGCGAACACTCAGCCTTAGATAATGTCTTAAGATGCTTTTGGGAAAACACAGGCAACAACTCTAAACAAAAACCTGACCTTCAGTTGAGGAATAGATGAGCCGAGTTGTATTTTGACATTTGGGTGATTTACTGCACATGCAGATGGTCAGATGAGAAGATTAATACCGTCCTAATGTGTTTTAAGCATGAAGGTAAAGACAGCAGCTGTTTGACTCTTACCAACAGCAAAAAGTACCAGGACCCTTAAAGTTAACTGATTACAACTTTATATCTTGTTACTTTTAAAATCACAAATTGCAGTTTATTATGAAGAGTTATGTGAGGAACTATTCTTGACTGGGGCAGTGACTTCCCATGAGTCTCTGCTGGTTGCTTAATGAATTCAAATTATTTTGCCTTTTTTCACTTGAGATGTAAAAAGAAATGCAAGTTTGCACATCTTGTGTTGGACTTTTGAATAAGAGAACGTGAGTTAGGGATTTAAATCTTTGGGTTTTGTGGGTTTTATTTTATCAGCTAAAAAAAAGTAAAGAAAGTAAAATTTATGGGCTTTTCTCCTTTATCTCTTTTGTGCCTCCTCATCTCTGTTCTCCCACCTGTGACCTGGAAACTTAAAACAGTGTGCCACCTTGCCTGTGTCTCAATTCCAAAATGTAACTGGAGGAGAGAGGAGGCTTCCTGCATAAGTTATGAGGGAGCATGCACAGGTGTACCCTTTGCAGGAGTCTTTTTGGCTCCCAAGAGGTAAAAAAAAAAAGGTAGAATACAGACACTACAGTCGTAAAGACACTTTATTTTGTGTTAATGTTGAAAATCAGATCAAACACACAAACTTTCGGCCCTTCTTTGTTTGTGTTGAGAGAGATTAAAACAATATGGAGGCAGGCAAAAACAAAACAGTGGACAAATAATGCAGTTTTGTCATGTTATTTTAATTGAAGTCTCTTGTGTTTCTTCCTTGCCTCCTTCAATGCAATCTCATGCGGATGAGGACAAGAAATGAGGACGTACAAACAGAAATGAAAAAGGGCTTGCATTTACTTTTGATGCTCTGTTCTCTAAATTAAAATGCTTAATACCTTCTGTCAGGAAATACCTACCTGAGTGGCTCCCTAAAAAAAACAAAAAAAACACAAACAAAAACTTTCAAACTGTCACCCTGTCAGGGCGGTCTTTGCTGCTGGCTATGGCTTCATACTTCTTGCTCTCATCTAACTCTAGGCAAGAAAACTCAGCCTTTTTCCCTTAATATCAAAATATTACCTCTTCATCTTTATCTTATTCAGCGATCATAAATACGAAGAGGCTGACAGCACGTTCATCTTAAAACTGGTTTAATAAACATTAAAAATCAGGCACCTTCTAGTGAAAGACCTGAAGTCTTACTACATGAGCCATAGCAAGGTGGCATGTGAAAACTCCTAATGACAATAAAGCCATAGGTTACAGAAACACAGATCCTCACCTGTGTGTTAAAGCTTGGAATACTGTGATTTGACTCACCGGTGCATTGCTGTATGTATTTTAGGGTTATTTTAAGTTTAGTCTTTTTAGCAAAGCCACTGTGGGTGTTTAGGACTGATTGTGTGTCATTTTTACTTGATTCATGTCAAACATGTATGCACTGTAATTACGATAGAGATGTGCCTTTAGATTTTTTGGAAATACTGAATGCATCTGGTTGTGATTCAGTTGCTGTTGACAAGACAGACAGAGGAGAGCCTCTGGCTTTCAGAATCATGTGGTTTTGATAAAGTTGGTTGACTTGTAATAATAAAGAACGAACTTGTGATGGTGAATCCAACTGGAAAATGACCATTTTCTTTGTCACAATTTTTGTATATTACAATGAAGCGTGCCGTGCTAGTAGCTCAATGAGCTGTTGCTGGCACAGGTGTAACATAGGCATTAAGGGTGTAACAATACATCGATGTATCAATGCATCGATTTATGTTTCTACAATACAACTACATCGATAGGTGAACGGCAAAGCGTTCTTCTAGTTTGACTTGTATTGATCTGAAATGGATTTTTAAAGCAAAAATCAATT
>JAQLOL010000019.1:16188516-16202052 GCA_029783665.1 Naso thynnoides | reverse complement strand
ATACTCCAGATCATTCTTAGACGTTCTGGCATGTGTGTTGCGTCACCAGTGTCTATTCACATAATGATGGTTAATGGCAGGGAAGAACCAGGAGAACGAGAGATTTTCAGTCAGCGTTTGCGCTCCACACAGATTGAATAGAGGCCTTGTACTGAATGTTTGTGTAGTTCAGTGTATCAAGCTTTTCCAGTGTTTTACCTCTTTACCACTGCACACAAATAGGCATTTTCTTTTCCTCTATTTTGGCAAAAAAAAAGTTTCTACCTCAATTTCTAGTCATTGAATTCTATCATATTCTATCGCTCTAAATGAGCCCATATTGTCCTTGTATCATATCAACCATGTATCCTAACATGCATCATATCGTTGTTAAAATGTATCATTACACCCTAATTGGCATGCTAACATGCCAAGGTTTATCAGGTTAATTTAGCATGTTAGCATGCTAGCATTTGTCCATCAGTACATCACACATATCACAGCTTAGGCAGATGGGAACATCTTTGGTTTTGCATGTATTGCTCAAAAGTAAATGAAAAAAATACATTTCGATGATAGTTAGGAGATCACCAAAGTTTTTAGAATTATCCCAAAAAGTGTGTGGAAAAAACTTAAAGACCTCCTGCAGTGAGCATCAAGTTTTTAACCTTGTTAAATTCCCATATGATGTTCGTTCATATGCCACAAACATAACAAAAGCAGAATAAGCAATAAATGCCATGTCAGAGCATTTAATCATCAGACTGCAGTATCCTTCATACATCACTTACAGAAAAAAAAACGGTCCCGACAGCTCTAAATGTCCTTTTGAGAACCAGAAATCAATTTTTTTTGTGGTTTAATGAATACATTGAGAGAAAATTTAATGGTAAAACGTGCAATTATTACTGATATTTCCCTGAAACTACAAATGTCAACCTTTTGGCAGTATATAGGAAGATTGGGGAATTGTCATAATCAGTGATTCACCTTCTGGGAACCATTACTGAAAGAATTGTGTTAATGATTCCATCTAATAGATGCTGAGTAGTTTCATTGGTTAAATGAATTAACCTGATGGTGGTGCGAGATGAAAGTCATTGCAATTCATCCTTTAGGGGGTGTGAATATCTGCACAAAATTTAATGACAGTCTATGTAGTAGTTGTCTTCTTAACCTTTCACTAAAAAATCAGTATTGTTATGGTAGCGTTTGAGGAGAAGATGACCAAAGTGAGCAGTCGTCATCTTGTGAGGGATAGAAATGTCTGAGTAAAATTTTTATCACAATCCATACAAAGATTGTTGAAATATTTCTATCTGGACCAAAGTGATGGAATAACATTACGTCACACAAGCAACTGCCAGTGCAGGTAATAACAAACCAAAACAAAACAAAATTACAACAGACACATTAAAGTATAATATTTGAAACAGTTTTTATTTTTTCAAATTGACCAAGAGGGGAGAGGGGGTTATAATAATTGCAAATATTTTACTTCAAAATATTGATTATTATTACATTTGACTTTGGGGTAGATAAAGGAGCATAGTTCAAGAGCAGAGGGGATATAGGCGGGTGAAAAATTGAAGGAAAAACCAATAAAGTCTGATGAAAAGGTCTTGGGCAACAACAACGTGCCACAAGAACAGCTTCAGCGCACCTTGGCATTGACTCTACTGGTCTCTCTCTGAAGTCTCCTGGAGGGATGGAGCACCATTTTTTTAGAAACACATTCCCTCATTTGGTGTTTGCGCTGTCTTAACACGTTGGGCAAAAATCTCCCATAGGTGTTCAACTGGGTTGAGATGTGATTCACATAACTCTCATACTCCAACCGTTCAGTTAGCCCTCGTTTTCTATGGATGGAGGCATTTGCTATCCTGAAAGAGACATCTCTCATCACGGCAGAACTGTTTCATCACAGGATAAATGCAATTACTCAGAGCAACTTTGTATTGATTTACAGTGACCCTTCTGTCTCAGAGAACAAGTGGAACCAAACTACACCAGCAGGAACACCCCCCCACCCACCCCCACAATACCGCAGACAGACCGTTCCTGCTGACGCAGCCCGATCACATCCTGCCCTGACATTCTCAGTCACCTGAGAAAGAGTTTTTCCTCATGTAGTGTGCATGAGAAGTTTCCAAATTTCAGTGTATTGATGTTTTCCCCATAAATCCAAATGCAGAAATCAGTTCAGTTAACTGTTTCCGCTGAAACATTTGCCAGTTGAGCAGTCTTTGTGACCGAAGCGTCTGCATTTGTGGCACAAGAACCCTTTTTAAAAGTCAATTAGCTTGTTTCCGCTTGCCATCTTGACACAGACAAGCAACTGGTCCAACTCATCATTTTTATACATGCCACCAATCTTAGGTGGATGTTAAGTGCTTAATTGTACCATGCAGTGCACCTGTGTTGAAGCATCTGTTAGCATTTACTGTTTCCTCATTAAGGTTTTTCCTTTAATTTGTCACCCGCCTGTACATACAGTACAAGTAAGCATAGCACTGTTTTACACTGAATACTGGTGTTCTTAGCTTTGTGTGTGTGTTCAGTATTACACTAGAACTAGGACTCTCTAGAACCAAATTGTGAAGTGGAAAGGTGATCTGTGTATCTCTGTGGACGGGGGTCGGAGCTCACTGTCTTGTCTATGGTGTCCCATTTCCAATATCCAACACCTAAGCTTTCAGCTGCTTCTAAATTCTTTTACCAACCGGATGTTCCCTTAAAAAACAAAAATTACTGCTGCAAAAACAGAAACTGAAAGTTTGTACTGGTGAAACATTCAGAGGTTCTTTTACAATGCAAAGCCTGCAAATAAGATTGTATGTGAGAATTTGAATGTGGTTTCTAGCAGTGAGAAACATGATTTTTCTTTCACACCCCTCATTTTCCTTCATCACAAAGCCAGTCATATTTTCCCCATAATCAACAGTTACAACATCCATTAGTCTCTTTACAAAACCTTTACATTCTTTGGGCTGGGTATCAGTGACGCAAACTACAAACATTTGAACATAACCCTTTTGAGTGATGCCTTCAACACAAACTAGTCTATGGAGGATCTACGTTTGCTCTGCGATGGGTGGAGGCCCAGGTTCAAATGGTAAAACCTCACTGCAATTCTTCCCTTCTGAACCTTAAATGTGGACAAAGTCAAGAAGAGGATTTGTCCCCACACACTGCCAGCCTAACTTCAAAACTTGTCTTGGGGGTTACTATTTAGGGCTGGTCTGATGTGTAGCTGATGAGCATTTGTTGAGCAGTTTTTCACTGTAAAACACTAACACTGCCCGTATTCTTTATAGCCGGACAGGTGACCAATGCTCTGCATTGCCTAACATCCATTCTTTTCAGTCACATATCTCTTTCCATATGAAAATATAATGGGTTACAGTGACAGTTAACATGCATACAAACACTCTCTCACACACAAACATGTATTCAAGTTGAGCTGTCCCACACACGGGCTTTGCAGAATACTGAGCCCAACCGGAGAGGAAGTTTCTTGAATATAACAATTATTTCTTTATACTGCAACGCAAGAACTGATTGGCTATCGCCTGGGGAAACCAATACTGACCCCCGAGTGATACACGAAGTAGGATCAAGAAGAGGACACGCTATATTCACACAGACACACATCCACACACACGCAGACACACGCACGCAGACACACAGTCTTTACTATACTCAGAGACAAAACAACACATTCTAAAAGCTCCTTTGCCAACTATTACACTTCCCCCAGTCCAAGGCTTTTCTGTTTGATATGGCTTTCAACTGCAGGAGAGGGGCTGAGCCTGTTTCCATCTAGAATTTCTAAAGTGGCCTTAGGCAAAGTCCTGGTTTTAACTGCTGTTTGAGAACTGAGAGATGAGTGAACTGAACTGCATGAGGATTTCTGAGGACTAAGAGGAGAAAGGATGAAACACTGATGACACAGAAGACCATGAGACTGTTAGTAGAAACGCGAGTTCACTGTTAGAATGAAGTCGGTCTATTCTAATTTGGTGAATAACTAAAAAATGATTCGATATTTCTATTCCATGTATCTCAACAATCAACTTCCCCCTTGATAAAAATAGCATATTTTTACTTTCTTTGGAGACTTCTCCGTCCATACTGTCTGATAAGGAAATAACAATAACAGCTCCAAGAAATCTGGGTCAACTGATTCAGCACCACACCGTTCACGACACTTGTAGCTCTGGTCTTTGCAGCATCACTGTCTAATCCTTCCTGGTCTGGTTCCAGACTGAGGCAGAAGTGAAAATAAAACTTTCCACATTCCTGAGAATACAAGTACCATCCAGCAACTTCAAACCTTTACTAAGTCAATTATTGTAAGACACAAGGGGCGACGAGCACATACATACATACAGACAGACAGACAGACAGACAGACACACACACACACACACAGACCAACCACAGTCCCTCTCATGCACACAAAGATTGTAATCCCAGAAACACACACTATCTTACAGAACCACACCACAGATTACAAACAACTAGGTCTTGACAGTGATTTACTGTACACAACCACATCAAGTGCTAAAGTTGTAGGAGGTTGAGGATATACTGTTTGTTACATATAGGGCTCTCTGACTGTTAAAAAATAATCCCTACTATATACACACGCATTAACTTTATTATTAGGGGTAGTATTTTGTTGGAAAATATATATACGCCTTTGAATAGTCTGCTTGAAATAAAAACAACATAATTGATTTTGTTATTGGCACTTGGAATCACTAAACCCGTCACACGTACAGTGATCATCCTGCAAATAATTCAGTTAAACTGTAATCTAGTTTCTTGCCAAACATTATGCGTACTTACAAAGTTAAAAAGAGTCATTTTAGTCAAAAAGACTCAGTGTTTAAAAACACAACTTTCACAAAAAAAAAAAAAAAACCCCAGCCCAACCATTTTTAAACAAACTGAGAGAACTTTAAAGCCATATTCTGGTCTTTTTTTAAAGAAGGGGAAAGATAAAAGGGATCTGAGGGAGCGAGTCACTGCTCCGTTTCTGACCAGAAAACACTTGAACAAAGTAAAAATTCATTTTTCAAAAGCAACTAATAAAAGCTTACACAGTTATTCTTTCCATGCAATCATATAAAATACTACATTTCTGTTTCCTGTTAGGCTATAGTGGAAATTTACAAGTTTTCTTTTATCATACAGTAAATCTGTACAAGGTCAGTCCACTTTGACACGCCTTCAAAAAAGTCTGTTTTTACCGTGTTGTTAAGGTGTTTTGCTGGGTTTTTTTTTTCCAAGGAGACTCAAGCACTCCATCCCGCTTTGGCTAAGGGGATATTAATCCATCCTGTTGCCATGGTGACAATTCTCGGTGAGTTCCTAGCAGACTCACAGACTTCTTTCTTTCCTATGATTCATTTCTGTTAGATGGAGAAAGAGAGGAGCAACCGTACTGGGGAAAAGGAGGTTTGTCGACACCCACACAACCAGATCAAACGTATACAGCAGTCCCTTAGGAGTTTCACACGTTCGCCGCCACTCTTTACTGAGGCTGGCTGCTGACACTGTCAGTCCTGTGTGATGACTGGGCTTTCTGCTGTTTCTGGGGCTGTGGTTTCAGCTGCTGCTGGTGCCTCTGGTGGTGAGATGGTTGCTGCTGCTGCTGTTGCTGCTGCTGTTGCTGCTGTTGCCGCTGCTGCTGCTGCTGCTGTTGTTGTTGTGATTGCTGTTGATGTGTTGCCTGGGTGAAGGTGCCCTGTTGTTGGAGAGGGAAAGCTGCCTGCAGAATCAGCTGGGTGGACTGGTTACTGTGGAGAAGACGAGTGCCCTGACAAAGGAAAAGTGCAAAAACATCAGAATATGAAGCACTTAACACTCTTCATTCACATTATTTAATGTTGTTAAAAATCGTCTTTCACAAAAATGAATAACACTAGTTACTTGATATTTTGTCAGGATGTCTATTAAATAATTGACATTTGGCGCCCTCTATTGATACCTGTAGAAATTGCTGTTGTTGCTGTTGCCCCTGCTGACTGTTCTGAGCCACTACAGCCGTCTGGTTCTGGCCGTCAGGTTGACCTTGGGTCGGTTGGGCTGGTTGCAGAGTCAGGGTCTGTGTTTGCCCCCCCTGCTGAATTGACACAGGAATTAACAGAGAGTAACAGAGGGACACAGAATAAGCCGTCAATAATAAATTATTGTTTGTCAATTTTGAGCCCTGAATTGCTGTTAAATATACTCCCCACCCTCATCTCTACAACTTCTTCAAGGGCAATATCAATTGCTAAATCTATTGCTGCTTTTTTGATAATCATTAACTAGTTTTCTGACTTGTTAGTCCTTCACAGACTTAACAAATGCCCCCCCCCCCCAAAAAAAAACAAACAAACAAACAAACAAACTTTAAAACAAAAAATTGCCTTTTTTCTACTACGGGTAGACTCAGTTTTCATTGTCTACTTTTACAGCCAAATATCAGCATCAATTACAAGAAACAGTTTTAAAACTTATTTTCAAAAATGAGAGAATTTGCTGAGCAAACATGCCAGTTTTCTCAGACAAAGCCACACTTTTTATTCCATTTTTTTCTCACTTTCACACAATAACCACGCTGGCTGATCACTGTATGTGTCTCACACATTGTGGCCTGGATGGACTCTTCTCTGGAGCTTTGTTTTTTTTTCTATTATATTAGATACAGTCTAATTAGTGGCTCTGTGACTCATACAGTTTTGTACCTACCTGCTGACCACCAAAGGGGTTGTACGCAGTGACCACCTGTCCCATGAACATGGAGGTGGGCACCATGACTGCTCCACATGCCATTGGAGCCGTTACGAGCTTGGTCACCAGCTGCTGCCCTGCTGGAAACCTGGAAAGAATGAAATTGAGAAGGGGAAAAAGCAGGAAGAATAAGATAAATTACAGGAACCATGAATCATGCCGGATGTCTCCTATTTAGATCTTCTTTAATAGCTTGGTTTTCAGCCAGGACATCTAGTTACTAAGGAGCAGTATTTCTCTAAGTATCAGGTTTGGTTGTCTACCTACCGGATTTGTCGGTCCTGTGTGAAGGTGGCAACAGCGGTGCCTTGCTGTGTGTTGGTTTGCGGCAAGCTGGTGCTAATCTGTAGCACGTTGGGTTGCCCTGGCTGGGAAATCATCATGGTGTTGTATAGTGGGGCAGATACAGCACCCTGGGTCTGGGCCTGAGGCTGAGGCTGAGGCTGAGGCTGAGCCTGAGCCTGCTGAGGTTGTTGCTGGGGCAGGCGCTGGGGCTAGAGAGAGGTAAAATGGAAAAGAAGGGAGGGTCATGATAAGAGTTAACTAAAACTGGAGTTAACTATCACAGGGGTTATTATTTGATTTTTTAATAAGTCTTATAAAGTAATTAGAGACAATACTGGGTTACAGAATGTGTGCTTTTGGTAAATTAAAGACAAATATGAAGTGAGATGTGTCGCCTCTGTTACTGTCGGTAACCTGGTTTATCTTTAAAATGTTACAGACAGGTTTTGGGTTTTTTTTTTTAGCATATGACAACTTCTGACCCAACTTGCTTGAACAGTGTTGCTGGAATCAAATTCAAAATTGGCATATTGGTCAGGTAAATCAATTTTTTTTGACTATACATTGTTTTAAAATGCGTATAGCTAAAGAAAGGCCAAGCAAATGGTCACATCCTGATTCAATTACGTTTGTTTTGCACAGCATCCCTTTCCATTGGAATCGGTGCTGAAAAAGAGAATGGGAGGTGTGTCTAATTCTCTAACTAATACTCAACTGTCATTATGAGATTTAAACATTTTTCCACGTGTGGATACATGCGACCAGTATGGTCCAAAGTTCACATAAGACCCTACCTGTGGAAGCTGCACATTTGCTCCTCCACCCTGCTGCTGCAGTAACATCTGTGGGGAAGGAAATAGCAAATGTCAGGCTACAGTGTACATTTATTTGAATGTGACTTTATTCTAATACTATAATAGAATAATATACAAAGAGTTTGTTCTATTTACAGGGCATATATCCAGGTGCTGAAAATGTTCTTTCCTCTAAACAGAATAAAAACAATACATAATGCATGAATCTGGTTTTTAATCTAGGTCAGGCAAAACCAGGTAACACAACAGGAAATGACAAAGCACAGAAAACCAGCTGATCTGTTAATAAAGAAAAGAGGTTGCATGCTTGTTTTGCTCAAATGAGCATTTTTCCAAATTTTCGATTTAGATCATGGGGACAAACACGAACACTAGTGCTGAACCCTTCACTGTTTTCAAATTAGGTGACTTTTCAAAAATAAATAAATAAATAATGACAATAAGTATGCAATTACTCTGTGAGAGAAAAAGAAACCCTTTCAATAAACTGAAATCGCTCTCTGGTTTTTAGTTGGAATATAATTAGTCTTCCCTTGCTGCAAAAGGTTAGGGGCAGTTATACATACTCTATCTTTCTTCTGTCCAACCCCGACTAAGTAAAATTGAAGAAGTCAGAGACAGAGAAAAATGCGGAAGGAAATAAATAAAGGAAGAGAAGATTTCAGATGGTGAGGAGTTAGTGCACTACATTACACGGTAAATGCCAAATTTGAGACATCTAGCTATACTAACTACTTATGACAAAAGTATGAACGGTAACAACATTTAGCATCTATTGTGTAAAAATGCAACATTTCACATATGCTGCAGTCTCATCAGCCAATCAGGTGTTTGAGTCTGCATCCTACCTGTATGCCTTGTCCCTGGACTCTCTGCAGCTGCTCTTGGATGTGTCTCAGCTCCTCCTGCTGCCGCTGGATGTTGGCTTGAATCAGTCTTGTCCTCTGTTCCAGCTGCTCCTTTAGATGCTGCATGGCATTTACCTGCGCTGAGAACTCCATCACCGGCTGAGAGTGGAAAGAGAATAAGTACATGTCTCTACCTTCACCAGGACTCACTATGTTTACATGCAGTTAGCAGTAACTGATGTTCTAATGCTAAAAAAACCAAAACAAAACAAAACACCACACTGGCAAATTAACATCACAAAATCCAAAAGAGGGCTGCAACTACGGATTAACATCCACAAAAGTGTGGCTTGTTTGTTTTCACCATCTGAATCAGTAGTTGTATGTGTTTGTTGCTGTGATCTTAAAGAAACCAATTGTACTAGAAACCACCTCAAAATTGGTTTTGAGTTCTGTGCCAGATGTTAATATGTCTGCGGACAGATTTGTCAACTTGATGGCATCACAGCTTTGAAAGATGTGACAAAACCTTAAAGGTACAGTAAAAAATGCTGTCTGACAGTTAGTCCCACAGCACACCACAGTGTGCAGTTTATTATCATGGAATACGAAGAAAACAAACAATTACCACTAAGAACGTAGAACCACTGAATTTTTGCCATTTTAACTGGGGAAAAAATGACTTGAAGGATTAAGAAACTATCAAAACTCAGACAAACTTTTGTACAGAATGACTGACTGTAGTATATTCTAACATCCAGTTTTATGTAATAAGTGAATAAAGGTTAGTATCACCACTCTCACCTGTATGTTTGTTTGAATCTGCTGCTGTTGCTGTTGCTGTTGCTGCTGCTGCTGCTGCTGCTGTTGCTGTTGCTGTTGTTGTTGTTGTTGTTGTTGCTGCTGCTGAGTGATCATACCTGGCGTCACACTCTGGCCTGTGGTCTGAGAGCTCATCGACTGTAGACATACAGATAATTAAGAGAATTATAACACCCGCAGTGTATAAATTTGTTATTTTACATGTGCTTATTTAAAATACAATATAAAACAGTATTTAGTAAATTAGTGAATAAGTCTGCACTTGTGAAATCTGAAACAAAGTCCTAGTTTTCTACTTGTCTGTGTTCAGGTCAAGTCTCACCTGGCTGCTGATGGATGATCGACGCTGTGATGTCATGTCCATGTTGGAGGCCAGTGACTGCCGAGGAGGCGTGGCTGTGTCCATGTGAAGCTTGGAGGCTGTAGCTGCAGAGACAGAATCGCTGATGAGCGGGGGGCCTTTTTTTTAATCCATGTTCTATCCCCTTGCCCTATCCACTCCTCCTAGGTTTTTTAGTTAATGCGGAGGGTTCGCCATAATGAGGCCACGTTTACAAGGGAGCAGCCCTACTAAAAACAGAAAGGTCTTCCATTTGGGTCTTCAAAATATGTTCACGTTTACATGAATAACCAAAAGCCCTGTAGTATGCATGCCAGGCCAGCAGTCAATGGTATAAGTTTGTAATAGTAATGTAGATTGACTCCTAAAATTATGCTACGAACACTTAAATTTGCCTCAATGGACTGTCGTCATATTCGACCTGCTTTCAGTGCACCGTGGAGTGTTTAGAGCAGACTGCATTGACTTGCGCTAGCATTAGCACTAGCATCTTTACCGTGCTTATAGGCATTCAGCTTGCCAGTTTACACAGCCGGAGAGAAGGTTGCAGTTTCAAAAGATTTCACTCTGTGTAAGTGCCATCTCCCAATTTACACCTCTGGTCTAAATTAACGACTTCAATTCAACACCAACAAGACGCTCAGTACGAATGCAAGTTCCCTACACTGTCATCGCAAACTAAGATACAGACGTTAAGGTTGCGTTGTATTTAGGATAAAATATTCTCAAGTCTCGAAAACAGTAGATGTGTTCATTTGATTTTTATGAGTTGCTTATTTTACATGGTAAATAGACGTAAAATTAACACTAAAACAAGCATCAAATGCCATTATTAATGTGGCATACGATAAACCATTAAACCCATTTGATAATATTTTAATACTAACATAAAAGCAAATAATAAAAACAATAAGATGAAACAGATGTAAAAGCAGACATTACACTTTCAGTAATTAAAACTATCATGAATACTACTCAAGATAAAACCAACAGTTAGGGGTTCCTGTTTCTGCTGGAGAGACGGGAGCCCGTCCCAAAGCATTTATTTGTATTTATATCCAACACCCTTATCAAGTGCGCCTCATATAGCTGCGAGTGTCACGACAGAACAGTGTTCATTCTGACCCTGCTGATGATATTGAATGTATGTACCGATGACGTGTCCCTGACTCGTCCTCAGAGTATTATATCAGCTTATAACCCGATTAATTATTTGATGTTAATGCATGGAACCATGTCTGAGTACTTACAAGTGCAAGTGTTGTCAGACACATGCGATGAGGACTTGCGGGAACTCTCTGATGTAGTTGAGGGTGTTCGACTGTGGTCAAATCGCTCCAGAGCCTCCTTGAGGCTGGATGTATTTAGCTGGGACTCAGAGCCAGAGTCCTGACTCTAAAAACAGATAAGCAGAGTAGTACATACACTTGATAATTGATCACTTAAAGATAAAAGTCAGAATGCAGGCAAATCACAGGGCTGATAAATCCAATAAAATGATAAAATCAATTACATCTGATTTGAGCCAGCAGCGATATATACTGTTTATACACTGCATGTACTTTAACCTGTGATCCCACAGAAGATTCACACCAATTAATAGATTCTGGATGAACAACTGAAAAGGATCATTTTCAACAAATATAACTTAATTGACGTGAGATTAACAGGAACCATTCTATGGTTTTATCTGTTTGTGAATGCCAGTCAAAGTTTGACTAATGACATGTCTGTCGATCACTAACCTGAAACAACAAATTTTGTACATTTACTAAATTATTACAAGAGAATTTCAGCTAACAGTTCATCATAGTCACATACAATATTGCTTAGTGTAAGTAAATCTGTTCCTGGGGCTTAAACAACAAATCTATAAATACTACAACAAGATGTTTTTACAGTTGCTCTTCCATACTTGGCGTATTGTGGTTCTATTCATTATTGGGACCATTAATTTATGAAAACAGCTAAGTACAGAACATTAGCACAAGCAATGTGTTACCTTATCTGCTGTAACTTCTGGATTAGACTCCTCAATGCCAAGCTCTCTGCGCTGTTCTGCCCTCACCTCTGCATAGCTGCATTTCAGGCAAAAAAAAGAGGTTGTGACAACTGCTGTGAGTTTGAAAGATATGACCACCATTTGGGATTCTGTTTCACAAGTAAACAGATCACTGAAGTGAATATGAGAAGCCTTTTCATTATCAGAGTCTACACTCTAGTCTGGAAATGTCTGTTGGTTAAAAGAATATTTGATAAATGCACTGAGGGTCACATGATTTCTGTGATGCATAGGACAATTGCAAGAGGTTATCACTTCAATAAACTCTCAGAAGTGCAACCACATTGGCAGGCGGGAGGTATTCTCCTGAATAAACTGAAACTGAACTTGAAAATTCTCTGATCCAGCATTGTACATAACGAGGAGTGTAGCCTCCACCAGTTCCACCTAACTGATGTGTTCTCTTTATTTTTTCTAAACCTTTGTTTTATTCAGGAGGAGAAGTAAGAGTGAACTCTTTCTCTCTCTTTCAGGAACGCCCTGATCACACTCACACAGTTTCACATTCACACCTAGAAGCTGCCCAGTCCAAAGACCGTCTTATCTGCAGCCAGTGAGCAGCTTCACTGGAGTGAATGGGGCTGGGGCCTTGCTCAAGTTCCCTCAGAGGAGGAATGCGTGTGGGGCACTTTGAACTAGTGACCTTCCGATCATATGCTTGCTCCTCTAACCATTAGGCCAAAACTTGCCCAAAGCAAATTATAAAGGTTCTTCAACAGGATATCTTTCTTTCTTTCTTTTTTTTTTCAATAGTACAATGTTGTGCTACATTAAATCTTTGAGAATCATAAAATTTTAAATCCATTCTTAGTGATTTGTGAAAATTTTATTAATCCACCACATGATCAGACACTGTCTGATAACAAAACATGCTTAAACTGTAAAACACAGAATTCAGAAAACTTAAAAACACTTAAAACACCCTAGTCCTTAAATGTACCATCGTCAAAAGGCAAAGAGAAGATGAGCAGGCTTTGAATTGTAGTACCTGACTACTGTATGTGTGCAGACAATAAACTCAGGCCGAGAGTTCCACTGGTGATAAGTGATGTAGTAGTGCGTCTGAAGCCAGATCCACTGTTGACCTTTTGTCAGGAAACGGTAGTAGCAAGACTTTCCTTTGCCGTACTGCATCACTGAGCGAGAGGAAGGGGAACGCAGACAAAAGCAGAGATGAACAAAAACAACCGGCAGTGACACACTAACACCCCCCCACCCCCACACACACCTCCCCACACCCCCCACCCCCACACACACCCCCCCCAAAGTGTGTAAATGGGAGCACTTACAATGCTCATGACACTTTGATAGTGTCTCCAGGTCATCCACATGGTAATAGTCGTACCCTGATGTTCCCAGAACCTCAAAAGGCAGGTAGCCTATGATTGGTGGAGCTCTGAAAAGGTGAAATTGTATTAATAGCAATCACACTGGCACACAAAAACGAGAAGTCACACGTAGTCCTGGAGCTCTAAAGTCGAAGTGACCTGCTGCTTTTTGCCTTGCCTGAAGTGCATCCAACAAGGATGTCTGTGAATATTCTCATTCATCCAGGTCATTGTTCTCTCTGGGCAAATTGAATCGTAGGCAACTGGACTTG
>JAQLOL010000019.1:16159670-16177228 GCA_029783665.1 Naso thynnoides | reverse complement strand
CCGAGGGGAGTCTCCAGACGCCCTGTCGAGGATTTGACAGTCCCCTGTTAACTGAATCCAGCAGAGTTTTCCTTTTTACAGGATTATTCAAATGTAGCCATGAACTGACAAAAGGCTGGTTTACCACAAAGCAACACAGTTCATGAGTAGAAATGAAATGTTAGCAGCAATTAATTAAAACAGTACAAACTTCAATCAAGACAGTCTTTTTTAACATAAAACTCCAAATACCACAATATTAACACAAAATTTGCAAAGTGTAAAATCCAAATCTCTATATTTAACGTTTTCACTTGTTATTCCAGCCTCAGGCTTGTGCATTAAACAAAAAGTGTTTTCATTAGTCCTGTTCTAGTTTGCATAATATAGGCTCTAACAGTGTCAGCCTCATTAATTCTCTCCTTTTCTTTATGTATTTATTGTGTGTCTGCGCCATCTCTATGTCATTTCTTCAGTCTCCTTTCTGTGAACTCAGTTTGCCCCCTCACTTTTCCTTTTAGGGTTAGTATTATCATTTTTGTCATCACTTTCAGTTCTTCTCTGCTTTCTTAGGATTAGCCCTCATCTGCGTCTGAAGGATTTTCCCTCTTTTGGCACCTATTATTTCCTTCTTTTCCTAATCTTTCCTTTGCTGAGCAGCCATTCCTGAATTATGTGTATTACTCATTCTTTCATTTATTTCCTCAAACGGGTCCTTTTCCACATCACTGTCGCTGTCCTCTTCAGTTCTTCAGCTTGCTTTCTGCATTTAGGTCTCCATTTTTTTCCATTGTTAATTTTCCCACTCTTATTCCTTTGCATCCGTCAGTCTTCCCTTCTTCTGTTTCTTAATACCTTTTCCATATTTGTTAAGCCTTTACTTCCTTCCTTCTCCAACATCATTCCTTTTTCCAGTGTCACACAGTTTGTCTCTTTCAACCTTACAGCCAGTCGCTCTGAATTTACTCCTCAACTCTATACACCTCTTGTTAATCATCTTTAATCTTGCATTCCTCCCTTTACAACCTCCTCCTGTGTTGACTTTTACAAGTAGCCTGTTATAGTTGCTATACGAGTGTATCCTGTTGGTCTTCGGAGATACCAACGTGCATGTTTCACACAAATCCTCACAAGTGTATTTTCTTACAAATACAGACACACTGGTGTGACATCTCCATTATGTACAAATGGAAAATAATTGCAGCCTTATTTTTGTCTATCCCAAAAATTACTTTCATGTGCCAATGAGAGGTTTTCTGCAGTTGTTCTAATAAGATTCCTTTCAATCCAAATGACATACCAAGGTTGAAGTTTATGATGTGTAAGTACAACAAACCTCATGTGTTATTCATAAGATTCAACACTTGTATGTTTCCTTTCCTCCCTACTTCCTGTGCATCCACTCATCTTTCCATCTCAAAGGCAAAAAGCCTCTCAAGTGAACACCCACAGAAACCATCAACAACCACAACAGTAAAGCACTTAGCAGTGGAACGATCCCTCTTTGTTTTCACAAATGTGACAAATCCGATGGAGCCACATTTTTCCCCCAACAAATTAAATAAGAGCTTTGGTCCAGTTCATTCTGGGGCGGTTTGCTCATGGCAAAAGTCCTCCCATGATGTTTCGACCCGCGTCTTACTATCTGGAACTTTCGCTGAAGTAAAGTAATATCATATTTCTTTCTGCTCATCAGTACATCAAGCAAAAATGTCTTGTGGGGCCATGATCACTAAAGTGTAGCTTCCTCTATGTGCTCGTAAAATCTCTCCATTTAAGTGCTTCACCGCACTTGTACCTATTCTCAGGGATTGAATTATTACAAGGGAATGGAAACCGTGCAGAGTGCTGTGGGACATCCTTTTCCCACACAACAACCGTTTAATCACAGACAAACATCGGGCACCATGCCACAGTGTAGATCAACATCTATGTGAGCGGGGAAAAGGCACAGAAAGAAAGAGAGAGACTGTGATTGAACTTAAAAATAGATAAAATATAACTGTTGTAAAGTACTGTAGTGTCTCTGCATTAGGTCAGACACACTACACTGACATGAATACAAATCTAAAGGAGAAATCCATATATGCAGGAAACCTGAGCATAAGTATGATAATGGACCTTAATTGAGACAATAAAAGAGTAAAATGATGAAGAGATTGGTCTCTGATTGCTCCCCTTAAATCCCTCCTGGGTATGTTAGTATGAAGGCAGTACATAACTGAAAGATTAACATTGATCATTAAACC
The DNA here is from genome assembly GCA_029783665.1 of Naso thynnoides. Classification (NCBI taxonomy): domain Eukaryota; kingdom Metazoa; phylum Chordata; class Actinopteri; order Acanthuriformes; family Acanthuridae; genus Naso; species Naso thynnoides. The sequence continues at coordinate 16,175,000 of JAQLOL010000019.1, read as the reverse complement.
TGAATGCTGCAAAGTGAAGTGTGTGTGTGTGTGTGTGTGTGGTAGAGTATGAGCTCATTTCACACACAGCCACATATTTTGACAGTCTGACCAGAGCAAACATCACCACTTCCCACCCCACCACTGCCTGGTCTCAGTGTCATCCTCATTATTCTTTTGCTCCTGGGTTTTTTTCAACTCTTTTTTCGTCGTTCTCATTTTTGCCTTTTGTCTTACCGTTTCTGATTTATTTCCAAAAGCTGTCTCCAAGCATCTGATCTTGATTCTTTTCTTCCTCTCTCCAGTTATGTCGTCTCTTCTGAGGGAGGAGATGCAGAGAGTTTTATTCCGACCTGGAAAACACAGACTGGTGGAGTTTATAGAGATTGAAGAACCGTTGCAGGGAAGACATTTCCTCTGTGTCTCAGGTAAATAGCTCTTGTTGTTTATATAGGTATTTATTTGATCATTTTATCATATTTTAGTGGTTAAATATCCTCAGTTAATCAAGATTATGTCAAATCCGTTTTGTGAAGGCTTATTTTAATGAGTAAATGTTGTAATTTCCCTCACCATGTCCCACAGAATATTATTTTGGCAGTAGAGAAAGTGTGACAAAATGCGCTGCACATGTCCTTGTACTATTGCATGAAACAGGTCATTTAAAGTCAGTGAGGCTTGAGTGCAGAGGTTTTCCTTTACTGCAGATGAAATGCCTGGTGCTGCGGAGCACCTGTATTCTTTTTTTTAAGTTTTCTCCTCTTTTTCTGCAGTTTCAAAGAACAAAGTGGTGCAGTTAAGTATTGTGCGATGTCAGATAGCTCAGAGGTCCATAAAGTCTGCATCTAAGAAGTCCCACACCAAACGCTCCAGCATACAGGAGTGCTACAGGAAGACAGAAGTCTGGTCCCTGCAGGACCTGACTCTTGTTGACGGACGAGACCCTGATGTGGTAACTAAGCAAATTTAATTGAAATTTAGCTTAGAATGTTTTCTAATGACACTGGCTTTTAATCACACTTATACTGTATAGTGCAATTTATCTCAAAATATAATTCACATTGCATGTCATGTAATTTTTCCGATGTTACTCTTTTGTTTCGTGTACTCTGAATTAAACATCAAACTCACATTAGAACCCTGTTATAAAGAGAGTTACAAGTATCAGTGGAACATATCTATTCACTGTGCAAAACTACCTCAATTTAAATGATGTAGAAACTTGGTTTTGTCAAAATAATCAATTAATCAATCAATCAAAGTTTATTTGTATAGCCCTCTAAAACAGCCCAAAGGGTGACCAAAGTGCTTTACAACAAAGCAAAAAGTGACAAAACACACAGCAATAAGAGACATAGCAAAAATAAACATTATTCCAGATCAACAGCAAAGGACAGTAAATTAAAAAAAAAAAAAATCTTAAATCAAAGTCCACAGAGCTTTATCTGAAGCTTTAAACCATATTCCATTTGTGAAACAATAGTTATATCAGTGGTGATCGATCAGTGAAATGCATCAGCAAGCTATTTTTAGAATGTGAAAAAGATGCAGAAAATACTTGCAAGGACACTTCTAATGAGTTCTGGAATAATTAATTAATGCTTTTAAGACGATTTCATATTTATACTTTCATCTCCCAGCAGTCTGTTTGTTTTCATATATCAGGTATATTTTAAATGGCTTCTTGTCAGATTTTAAAGTTGTCATTTAATTGATTTTTTTTTTTCATATAAATAATGTCATCACATTCTGTATCTATGTGTCCTCTGGCTCCAGGATGACCCTTGTTTCCTGCTACACTTTGATGAGGTGCGTACTGTGAAGGCCACCAGCTGCTCAGCGAAGTACTCTTTCGCTCGTGCCCTAGTCACTCTCAGCGACCAGTACTGTCAGAGGTCGCTGAACCTGCAGAACTTTGACTGGGCCTACATCAAGCCCACCTCGTTCTACTCTAATAGAGGAGACTGTGTTGTTCTATCACAAGTATGCTTCTATGCTTTCAATCTGGTATGTTTGTCCATGTGTCCTGTGCCCCTGGATGCATAAAAGCAGGACACAATGAGTGTGTGTTTGTGTCAAGGTGTGGGCATACACTAGAAAACTGTGTGATGTCACAAGTGTGACGTGAATGCAGAGGTGGAAAGAAACTAATTACATTTACTGGAGTTACGGTAATTGAGTAGTTTTTTGTGTACTTGTACTTTTTTGAGTAGTTTTTAAAATCAGTAGTTTTATTTAAGTGGGTTTTGTTTGAAGTATTGTACTTCACTACATTTTAAATCACACCTGTTACTGAGTTGGAAAAAAAAGAAGCTGAAACAGTAAGTTTCTCCAAGTTTTCTATGAACTGGTGGTGAGACTACGTGCCAGTAACTGTCCATCTGATTGGCTCTATAACTAACTGCAGCGCCAGAAGGTGGACAACAGTCAGTCACACACACCCAAACGGCAAAGGGGCATTTTCGCGCAGACATGGATTAAGATGGAGGGATGATATTAGAACCCCCCAAAAAGTAATTTAGTAACTTTTACTGAGTACATTTTAAATGAGCTGCTTTTCACTTTTGCCTGATTACATTTTTCCACCAGTAATTTTATTTCTACTTAAGTATATTTTTTCTGTACCTTTCCACCCCTGCGTGAATGCTTGAGGCTTTCTTTACGCTAAGAGGCCTTTGAAGAGGAACTATCCACTAAAAAGTCTTTTGCATTAACTCGCTGCTGCAAGTATCTTCATGGCAAATGCAAGTTTCAAGCAGCTTGGTATTTGTACTTTTTTTTAACAATAACATTTTTTGATCTTTTAATTAGGCTACCTATCCTTCAAAGTATTCTTTTCTATGTGCGTTCCTGAAAATTGGGATTTCAGCTGTGAACAAATAAAGTAGAATCACCATAGCCTAACATTGTTCATTTTGTATAGTATTTCTGATTATTCCCATAGGAGTTTGTCATTGGTCCCCTCTGTTAATCTGTAGCTTCTAATTTTAATCTGGGGCCTATCTGTACTACTAAGGAGAAAGAACTTAGTGGTAGCTTACATTCTGTAACACAGTGTTATAGACTAGAACTGTAACTATAACTAAATTAACATTTGGTATATCCTATTTTACAGCCTTATTCCAATATACACTACACTAGACTCCATATCCATGGACTCCATGACTAGCTTTAGGCCAAAGAAAGAAAGAAAGACAGACAGACAGACAGACAGACAGACAGAAAGAAAGAAAGAAAGAAAGAAAGAAAGAAAGAAGAGACTTAATAAGGGATTTGGTTCGGTGGTTTATTTGTCCAAAAGAACATGTTCCAGAAGAACATTAATCCCACAGCAGAGAAAGGATGCTTTGCACCAGATTATATACAGATGGAAATTAAATATTACACAACATTACCCAGCATTTGACTGTTTCTATTTACAAAAAATAATAACAATAGGCTAATTCAATGCTAGGACCTACACAGGCCTAATTTTTTTTTTTTTAAGTATGAGTTATGGTTTGATACTTTGAGTTTTTCAGTAGCCAAATTAAAATACTGGAATAATTACAAATATTAAAACAAAATGTAAAATATTTGATTGGCTAACTTTAAGTCTTACCCGTCGCTGATGACAAACCGTTTTTTTTTTATCCTTCTTATCTATTTGACACTGGACGGGTTATATTATTTTCCACCTGTGGTTAAACTTTATCTCCATCGATATAGCTTGAGTGTATAAATATAGATATAAATCTGCCTATTATTACAATTATGTTTTTTTTATTATTATTCTACGAACTAAACCTTTATTTAGCTGAATATTTTCTACCTCCTGTTCTATACCCTTCAAAGTCATCTTGCAAATGGGCTACCGAACAAGTACAATAATTCTACCTACAGATGGCGTCAGAACATCGTCACAGGCAACTGACAAGTACTTAGTAGCCTTAAAATGTGCCTGACGAAAATAAATAAATATACATCTAAATTTATTTTTGACGATTCTCATTGCATTCAGTCTTTGAATTTGAAAACATTTATATGTATTTGCGGATAGATCAATTGAATTTGTGCATTTGTGGGGTTAAGATACTTCAAATTCATTTGGTCCGTCCCCGGCACAGAGGGGACGGACTAAAGACTGGATACCTGCCGCCAAAATTCAAGTTAGAAGAGAGAACAACTCGTTTTCCTGCTGACGGTTGTAAACACGGGGCTATAACTCGGTGCCTTATCTTTTAAGTTACCAACTTGGTATTGAAACACAACAGATCTCGCCTCCGGAATTTACGGAGAGAGGACAAAGATGCACATCAAGTCTATTATTCTCGAGGGATTTAAATCCTACGCACAGAGGACGGAGATCAACGGTTTTGACCCGCTGTTCAACGCCATCACAGGACTGAACGGCAGCGGCAAGTCCAATATTTTGGACTCGATATGTTTCCTCCTGGGCATTTCCAATCTTACCCATGTAAGTACACTATTAGCTATTAAGTAATTACATTAAATTTAATGGTAAAAGCTACCGAGCTGTCGGTCTTAAATCAATGTTAAACATTTTGCAGAGTGGTAAAGTCATGTTAGTGCTGAAAAGTGGTCGGAATTAAAATGCGTAGCTTATGTCTTTGTTTAATTTTCACTTCAAAGGTGCGAGCCTCCAACCTCCAGGACCTGGTTTACAAAAATGGACAAGGTGGTATCACCAAGGCCACCGTGTCTATCACCTTTGACAACTCCAACAAGAGCCAGAGTCCTCTGGGTTTTGAAACCCATGATGAGATCACTGTCACCAGACAGGTTGGCAAAGAAACTATCTCTGAAGACTCTGTAATTATGGTACTAGGTTGCTGTGTGTAAAGCTAATACTAAAACTACATGACCTTTTCTCTCTCTGAGGTGGTAATTGGTGGCAGGAACAAGTACCTTATCAATGGAGTCAATGCCAACAACACCAGGGTGCAAGACTTGTTCTGCTCTGTTGGCCTCAATGTCAACAACCCTCATTTTCTCATCATGCAGGTCAGTCTTGTGTCTGCAGCAGTGTGCATGGTTCTTGTTTTCACACACTGTGGGATTTTATACCATGTGATGTTCTGAATATTTTAGGGGAGGATCACCAAGGTTCTAAACATGAAGCCACCAGAGGTAAAACTTACACACTGTCCACCATCTTACCATCAGAAGTTTTTGTACAAGTTTTCTCTATCCTCTATAGGTTTTGCAGTAACCACTTTTTTTAAAAACAGATCCTTGCCATGATTGAGGAGGCAGCAGGAACCAGGATGTATGAATGTAAAAAAATAAGCGCTCAGAAAACCATCGAGAAGAAAGAGGCCAAGCTGAAGGAGATTCAGACAGTATGTTAGACATCCAAACTAATTTTTCAATCATACAACTCTTCATTCTACAGTGGAGAGTAATCAAAAATAGAATTGCAGGGAAGGTTAAAATGCTGACCTGTTTCTCTTTGTGTGCTCTTAAAGATTTTGGATGAGGAAATTACTCCAACCATGCAGAAACTGCAAGAGGTAGGTTTTCCTGCTGTGGCTGAAATGTAATTGCTGGAATGTTACATCTTTCAGAGAACTTTAAAAGTGTTGTAATTTTCTGCCCTCTAAACTGTCCTCCCTCTGCAGGAACGATCCTCATACTTAGAGTACCAAAAGCTGATGCGAGAGATCCAGCATTTGTCTCGGCTGTATGTGGCTTGGCTGTTTGTGTGTGCTGAGGAAACCAAGCTGAAGTCAGCAGACAATCTGAAGGTGATGCAGGACAACATCGCCAAAATGCAAGCCAGCATGGCAGAGAATGAGAACAAAGTCCAGGAGCTCTCAGCCCAGATTCAGGAGCTGAAGAAGAAAAAAGATCAGGTACACTGAAAAAAGGGGAAAAAGCTAAGATTGGGGTGCTTTGTAAACTTTAACACAGACTGTTTTCTTCAGGCTTGTAAGCGTTTTTTATACTAATTTGCATTTTTGTTTTTTAACCTTTAACATTCGGTTACCTTAGGATGTATCACTGGTTACTATCTGACATGATTTAATGATCCATCTAATTATTTTTTCCACTCAGTCTTAGAACTTTACCAAGGTGGTTGTTCAAAATTGAGAATTTTCTCCCTGGATGAGTCACTTCAGTCTCAAACTGCATAAGGAAAAGAAATCATTAGTCATATTTTGTCGTCTACATTCATCTGCTCATCTATAGGAGGTGAATGGAGTATTAAAGTCGCTAGAGCAGACGCTCTCTGATGTGAAACGTGTGGATGCCAAAGCTCAGAGTGCACTTGACCTCAAAAAACAGAATCTGAAAGATGAAACCAAGAAGAGGAAGGAGCTGGTCAAGAGTATGGAGGAGGTAATGGAATGACACAGTTTGTTAATATGTGCCTGCTGTATGACTTTTGTAACTCTCAAAACAAAAACAGAGAGCTTTTTTTTTCTCTTTCATCCTTAGGACAAGAAAATGCTCTTGGTTAAAGAAAAGGAGGTTTCTAAGTTAACGGAGCAGCTTCAGGCTCTACAGGAGGAGGGACAGAAGGACAGTGCAGCCCTTGAGGCAGCTGAGCAGCACTTCAGAGCAGTGTCTGCAGGCCTCTCTACCAATGAGGATGGAGAGGAGGCCACGCTGGCTGGCCAGATGATGACCTGCAAGAATGAAATGAGCAAGGCAGATACCGAGGCCAAGCAGGTGAGGAGAATGACCTTTTTTTATTTTTGCTTTTTGTTTTGTTTTACCCTACCAGTTTTCATTTAACAGCGAGCTATCAGTACAGATATTTCTGCTCAGTGACTTAAATTGTTTCCAAAACTGCTAGGTTAAGAACTACGCAACTCCTTTTGTGTCTGTTTGAAAGCTTTTTTCATCTGTATTGTTTCTGTCCTCCTGTCTCTCCAGGCCCAGATGACCCTGAAGCACGCCCAGGCAGAGCTCAAGACAAAACAGGCAGAGGTGAAAAAGATGGACAGTGGCTACAGAAAGGACCAGGATGCCCTGCAGGCTGTCAAAAGCAGCAGAGACAAGCTACAGGCTGAGCTAGCCAAACTCAACTATGAAGGTACTCTGTGTGTGTGTGTGTGTGTGTGTGTGTGTGTGTGTGTGTGTTACATCTGTCTTGGGCTATGTATATATTTTGTAATAATGTTTGGGGCCTTGTTTGTGTCTTCCTATATGCAGATGGGAAGGAGGAGAGTCTACTGGAGCAACGAAGGCATCTGTCCAGAGAGGTTGCTAAACTGAAAGAGACCTATGAAAGTCTTGTGTCTCGTTTCCCCAACCTGCGCTTCGACTATAAGTAAGTCTTTGCCAAGTGATTTGCTTTGTTTTAACTGATCTCAGTATAGCTCTCTGAGGTGGCAGTCAATCCCTAACTAATAAACAAATTTTTGTTTTGTTTTGTGTTTGCCTGAATAATCTATTTGCAGCCTGATTTAAAGCACAAATTGTGTGGTTTTATTAAGGAGTAAGCATGTGTTAGTAAAGTTGTAATAAGGAGAGAACTCCTTTTAAACTGTAAACTCCCTCATCCAATGTTGCATTGGACCTTGGGAAAAATTTCATTGACGTGTGCAAACTGTTTTGTATTTTCTGCTGCCTCACAGGGACCCAGAGCGAGGATGGGACCGCAGCAAAGTGAAGGGGCTGCTTGCTAACCTGATCACAGTCCGTGACGTCTCCTACGCAACAGCACTGGAGGTTGTTGCTGGAGGACGGCTCTATAACATTGTGGTTGACACAGAGGTGGGTTTGTTAGCGGACAGTGTGAAAGTTATTCCAGTGCAAATCATGTTCGGGTGTTTTATATTTTTATTTTTTAATTTGCAGTCTAGGGGGGAAAAAAGTGTTGCTGGAGTTGTTGATGTTTTTTTTGTCTTTGAACAGGTGACGGGTAAAAAACTGTTGGAAAAGGGAGAGCTGCAGCGGAGGTACACCATCATTCCCTTGAACAAGATCTCTGCCAAGACACTCAATGACAGAGTGGTCAATACCGCCAAGAGCCTGGTGAGAGGATGAAATACTGCCTAGTTTGGAAAAAACAATCTTCAGTCTTTTTGATCTCTCTAAAGGACATAGATGGCCCAATTCTTCCTCACTCTGTCCTGTCTCCTCTCTGTCTGTTGTTTGTCTTTTGTCAGGTTGGAGAGGACAATGTCCACACAGCTCTTTCCCTGGTGGGCTATGAATCTGACCTGCGGAAGGCCATGGAGTATGTCTTTGGCTCCACCCTGGTGTGTGACACTCTGGACAATGCCAAAAAAGTGGCTTTTGATAAACAGGTGATGACCAAGACTGTCACTCTTGGAGGGGACATCTTCGACCCACAGGGAACTCTGAGTGGAGGTGAGGCCATAAACTAGATTGCGTGTTTGCCATTGTGAGGTTAACGAATGGAACTTGTGCAGAGAAAACAAAAACAAAGCTTTCTTCAAATTATACTATTTGGTTTTTTTGCACACATACAGTGTTTTGTTTCTTTCTTACGATGATTGTTGCTTCACCACTGTTTTTAGGTTGTGAAAATCATTCCACGATTAACTTTTTGTTTTGTTTTGTTTTTTTTAATTTACATGGATTTTTTTTTTTTTAACTCAAGCATTTCAAATGCCCGTTAGTCTTGCGATGACTCAAACTTTCTTTCTTCCTTTTTTTTCTCCCCTCCTCCAGGTGCTCGCTCTCAGTCAGCATCAGTTCTTGCCAGCCTGCAAGAGCTAAAGGACGTTCGGGACAACTTAAATAACAAGGAGGCCAAGCTTCAGGATACTGAACGACAGCTGGCTGGCCTGAAGGGAACTGCAGAAAAGTATGCAGATATTAGAGAGAGACAGTTGACACGTACATTTTTCTGTTGCTCAGTATGTTCAGTGATGCATATTAAAGTGTTATCAGGATTTCCCATATATCGATTTCCAAATCGTCCTCCAGAGCTCTTAACAGTTGGGCTGTAGTTCTGTAAATCATATACGTTCACCTGACTCCTACATTCTCTTCTTTACTTTACCACAATTTCTTCCTGCAGGTACCGCCAGCTGAAGCAACAGCATGAGATGAAGGTGGAGGAAGAACAGATTCTGCAGGCTAAGCTGCAGCAGAGCTCCTTCCACCAGCAGCAGGAGGAGCTGGAGAGGCTGCGCAAGGCTATCGGTGAGGATGCTGAAATGTGCACAAACATACACGTATGTTTAAAATACGTGAATTGAATCAAGCATATTTAAAAAAGAGGGATGGCTCATTATGTCACTGTGTATCACAGTTAGCATAATAATGAATGGGTAGACTATCTCTCCTCTCTGTTTCACAGGTTATCAATCAGAGTGATTGAGTGTTGGTATTTTGGTGTTATTCAGCTAACAGGAGTAGATTTCATCAGTGCAGTGATTAGAAGTACATTTGGAGAAATTAGTCACTAGACTATCCCCGAAGCATGTTCTTTCATTTCACTTGTCATTTTTCACCAAAGGTCTTAGGCATAGGTATGTTTATTTTTAATGTGCTTTCTATGCATCTCTCATAGAATTCAATAGAACTAGCACCAACTAGAACATCTGCCCATCTTTATCTTGACATGATGACCCTTCCTTCTTTCATAATTTCTTAAAAATCAACCAGGAAGTGCATTTTGTGTACAAACTGACACCGATCCAACCAGGGCCCTAATATGTACAGGTCTGATCAAAAAATGCGATTAAGATAATTTATTAGTCCTGCTCCTGTTTTAATTGTTTATTTTGTGCTAACTGTGCGGTGTGTGGTACTTAACTAGATGAAAGTGAGGAGACTTTACGCGTCACAAAGGAGGTGCAGAAACGGGCAGAAGAAAAGTACAAGGTGTTGGAGAACAAGATGAAAAACGCTGAGGCTGAGAGGGAGAAGGAGCTGAAAGCCGCTCAGCAGAAACTCAATGCGGCCAAAGCCAAAGCTGACGCCTTCAATAAGAAGCTGAAGCAGAAGCAGCAGGTACATTTCATCTCCTTATTTTCTCTCAGTTACAGACAGAATCTGCTAATTCCTCCCGAGAATTGATTAAATGTGTTTTTTGCCCATGTTTGCAGGAGTCTGACGCTGTGACCCTGGAGCTGGAGGAGCTGCAGAGGGAACAGACGGGTTATGAGCAGCAGATTCAGGCTGTAGATGAAGCCATAACAGCCATCCAGGAGCAGATAGACAGCATGGCTTGCACTGTAGCAGAGAACAAGGTGTGCATTTGTTTTATATCATGACCAACCTGTTTAACCATGTTTGGTGGATTCATGTGTTGGGGAATGACTGCTGTCTATTTAATAGGAGTGGAGATTGCCCCATGATATGATGTTATCACAATATGTTGGGTATTGTGTTATCATTTATTGCAATTTTCTTACTTTTTTCAACTCTTAATCGTATTCAAAAGTAAAACTTCGTCGACATCATCTGCTTCATCTAATTAGTTTTATCAAACACTTAGCACCGTCTAGTAGACTAAAAAGTCAACTGGTTTGTATATGCAGCATCTATTAAGAATGTATCTAATAAAATATCGATATGTGGTGTCTAAAATCTAAAATCGATACAATATGGTCATGCAAAACATTGTGATATTACACTGTATCAATTTTTTCCCCCACCCCTACTATTTAAGTCACTATTTATCTTCATTGGACTGTCCAGTGATTATCAGTCGTCTCAGCTCAAAACAGGCTGTTTTTTCATTTGTTTTTTTCCCTCATTGCCTCATTTACTTTCCCTCTCTGACTGTAAATTAACTCAATATGTGCTGTGCAGGAGGCAGTGCGTAAAGCCCAGGAGGAGTTTGCCAAACAGAAGGAAGTGATCGTGGCTCAGGACATAGTGCTCAAGGTGAATACAATGTTTCCTTGTAATGCTTTTGCACTTGTGTGTAAGGATTGAGGTTTAAGTCTTTTAAAGTAATGCAGCAAATCATGAATAAAAGTTACTTGGCACATTGGTTTATTGCACTTTTGTGCTTGTCTCTTTCACTTTCCTGTCCACAGCTGACTTATTTTGCCAATCTTAACTGTTGGTTATTAATTTTGTTTATCCAATTGAATGTTCCAGGAAAAGAGCACAGAGGCCAATAAAATAAGGGAGCAGAACAATGAAGCCCAACTGAAGATTAAGGAACTGGAACACAACATTAGTAAGCATCTTAAGGACAGCCAGGATGCTGCTGACAAGGTACACACACACACACACATACACACACTCACACTTTGCTTCAGTCAGTGTCTAATTACAATAATATATTTCAGTGATCTCCATCTTCATCTTTCATTCTCCACGTCTCGATTTGCTGTCATACTGTCTTCTCTCAGGTGGCTCAGATGCTGGAGGAAAACGATTGGATCCTGTCAGAGCGTCAGTTCTTCGGACAGCCCAACACGTCGTACGACTTTAAGACCAACAACCCCCAAGCGGCTGGTCAGCGGCTGAAGAAGCTGGAGGAGACCACCACCAAGCTGGAGAGAAACGTCAACAAGAGGGCCATGAACATGCTGAATGAGGCAGAAGAAAGGGTGAGGACAGGGACACAGAGAGGGTTTGGGAGGTTGTTGACTTACAACATTTAATGTCTCCATCTATCCCACGCATTCCTCTCTTGTCCTGCAGTACAATGACCTGATGAAGAAGAAGAGGATCGTGGAGAACGACAAAGCAAAAATCTTGCAGACCATCGAGGAGCTGGATCAGAAGAAAAACGAGGCTCTCAACGTAGCGTGGCAGAAGGTCTTTAAAAAAAATTTCAGGCTAACCTGAGTGTTAGCCTAGCTTCAAAGCTGAGTGTAAATGTGTAGTTGTCTCCTTTCTTGTCTCTCCCTCTTGTGCCCTTTTACATCTCTTCTGTTCCTTTTGTTTGCTTATTTAAATGCTTTTTAACTTGTCTGTGTTTGTCAACTTTATTCTCTGTCCCTGTTTTCCTATTTCAAACACTGCTACAATAATCATATTTTGTAAAATGCTAACCGTAATGCTGTAAAATCAGCAACAATGTCAAAACTGATCAATCAACAACAGCTTGCCACTCTTTAAAGCATCATTGTGGTTTAAGCTCACATCCTCAATATAATGATTTGAATTTGCACCTTATCTAAAGCTGTAACGTTTCCCTTCCTCCGCAGGTAAACAAGGACTTTGGCTCTATTTTCTCCACTTTGCTGCCGGGAGCCACTGCTAAGCTGGCTCCTCCACAGGGCTGTGGTGTCCTGGAGGGCCTTGAGTTCAAGGTGGCTTTGGGCAACACCTGGAAGGAGAACCTCACTGAGCTGAGCGGCGGGCAGAGGTCAGCAAAGGGACTCAACTGTTGACTTAATTTTGTAATTAAACCGTGGCAAAAGTGTGTCAGCTTTCTGTTGATGATAAAGAAGTCAGTGAGTTTTGTTGAACATCCTCTTTGTGTCTGCGTTTTCAGATCACTAGTGGCCTTGTCTCTCATCTTGGCCATGCTGCTGTTTAAGCCTGCTCCCATCTACATCTTAGACGAGGTGGATGCTGCCCTAGATCTGTCTCACACGCAGAATATTGGACAGATGCTACGCACACATTTTAGACACTCCCAAGTATGTTGAAACACTCACGCACGTTTTAATGCCATTACTGAGCCTTAAACGGAAAATGTACTAACAAAAGTTTTACGACAACCGTAAGCAGAATGTAATCAAGTGATCCAATTCTCTCCCTGCAGTTTGTGGTGGTGTCCCTGAAGGATGGCATGTTCACCAACGCCAACGTCCTGTTCAAGACAAAGTTTGTTGATGGCATCTCAACAGTTTCGCGGACAGCGCTCAGCCAGAGTGATGTCGACGTTCTCCAGAAAGGCCAAGACAAGGCTCGCCAGAAGGACAAGAGGAACAAACTGCTCATTAGCTAATGGCTGCACCCGAGTAGGACAACAATTGTATTCTAAATTTACTCTGGTATGACATCTATAGAAACTACATCACTCAGCATAGCGAAATGTGGTATCTTTTAATAACTTCTGGCAATCAGCTGTGTATACTCGAATTCCTCTTGGTGTCATTACTCTCAATAATCTAAAGAATTCTGTTTATATGACTGTTTATATTCTCAAAGTGTCACAAGTCTGTTCTTTCTCAATTTGTCTCCTTTTTAACTGTAAATGTCTTTTAAAATGTCCTTGTCTATCCCTTTTTCCTAGTCTGTGTTCAAGCTCTTCTGCTACACATGATCACTTTATGTGCAGCTAACGTGTCCATGTATTTTAGTGAATAAAGCAGGTCAAATATTAACATCTGTCTGGTTTGCCTCCATTGGCATATGTATTAAAACTGCTTTAAGCAAGTGGATGATGACACTTACAGCCAACATGTGGAATTTGAAGATGAAGATTGTTGGCACCCCCTAGTGGTTGAAGGGCACAATGTCATTGGATATGAAATCTGAGATTTTAATAATACAGGTAACATTGTTATGAAAATTATGGGCCAGAAATCCCACTCAGCAAATGATTCAAGTCTTACATACATTTAACATTCAAATCTGTAAATGTTACCTGTTACTGTAACGTTCCAGTGCATTTTTAAGTATCGTAAAAAAATATTTAGTAACTTTTACTCAAGGCAAACAACGACATTTATTGCCAACCTGGTTTAATAACTTTAATAATGTTTAACCACAAAGCTTGAACATAAAGTAAATGATTTTTATTTAACTGAATACCCATTGGAACATACAAACATTTCTAGAGAGCAAAAAAAATCATAGTGAATTGATTGCTTTGGTATAGGTCACTAGTATCTAATTTCCAGCTAACTTTTGCGGTATTTAAAGTCATAACATTTGATGGTTAAAAAGAATCTGGTTACAGAAAAATCTAGTTTTTACTTAATGCCTAAGTTATTTAAAGGGCTAAAGTGTCACTTCAACAAAAAAAAGCTATTAACTTCCATGCCTGTTTTGCAGAATTTGGCCTTTTAGGGTTTAAGCACTCATATCTCTAACACCCACATTTGCACATTACTACTTATGGTTTCATCACTGTACTTAAATTTGAATTGTAAGTTCTTGACCCCCTCAGAGTTATTTACTTGTTGCTTGAATAAACACTATAGTGTATATTCTGAATTAAGACCAAAAAAAGAGTCACTTGTCGAAATAGTCAATGTACTTTTATTTCATCAGGGACAAATTCAAACGACAACAGCATCACTTTGAACTGAAGAGCAGGTTTGTTTGTTTTTTTTTAATTTATCCTCATCTGGAGACTTAAGAAAATTGGCTGTCGTCTTACTCTTTTACCTTGCAAACAGGAGAAAGAAAACCATTCACGGGTCACAGATATATCTCCAAAGCGTCGGTTCTTTCAGCAGTACCTGCCAGCAGTGGTAAAACAGTGAGGAAGTACTCACGCCTGAAAAGTGCAACTTCAAACGACAGCCAACTACTCAACCATCTGCTACGGTGTGAAACCTGCTGTTGTGATATTCAATGAGAAGGCAAACCCACAACAGTAGTCAAAGTCCCCATTTTGGGGCTATAGGTATACAGTGTCCACAAATCCAGCACACTGGTTTATATAGTATTTATTACAATTTTCTTACTGTCCATTTAAATGAACGGAATAAAACTTGACACATTACAATAATGGGCTTGTCTTTTACCACGTGTTACTGTGGGTTCAGACTCAGGGCAAGTTGTTATTGTAGTCCCTTCAAGCTTCCAAGTCAAACTTCGTCTATCATCAGTGTATCAGCTTGAGAGGAGCAACTTCAGAAGCTCACAGGTCAGATGGATAAGTAATGTGACTATCAGAGAGATTTGTGAATATGATAAAGAGAAGATAATGTGTCAAAGAGGTCAGACAGAGGAGTGTGCAATGTGTTTTTTAATGATACAAATTTAATATAAGTTGCTCAATTTTGTTTCCTTGTTTGTCATTGCAAGTAGTTGGCTCTCTGTGAGTGTGTGCGTGTGTATGTGTGTGTGTGAGAGAGAAAAGCAAGCTCAGGGTTGGCTCTGAATGTGTCTGCGCAGCTCCTGGGCTTTATCCCTCAGGTCAGGTCTGTTGTCTGACTGCAGCGTGGACAGGGAGCGCTGCAGCTGCTCGCGGCTCTTCACAGACACACAGTCCCACTGTTCACTCTCTGTTCACATCACACAGGCATGACAACATTTCATCAGTGACACTTGGATTATAACCTGACAAAGACAAAGATGATACATGCACAACATACAGCCTGTTAATCTGTGTTCACCTCTGTGCAAAATGTAAACCTAACATTAGGGCTGGGCGATATGGCTTGAAAATAATATCTCGATATTTTTTGGCAATTCGGCAATATACGATATATATCTCGATATACGCATTTTCTCTCAAATAACATACTGTAAATTCTCAAATAGTTTTAACATATG
>JAQLOL010000019.1:16148189-16159570 GCA_029783665.1 Naso thynnoides | reverse complement strand
GATATGGTCATCTGCTATATCGCGCATCAGTTCATACTCGAATATAACGAATATAATCGATATATCGCCCAGCCCTACATAACATGCACCTTTTTACCCAACTGGTGCCATCAAATTGCTGCCCACCTTGAGTCTGGATCTCACTGAAGAGCATTAGGGCCATGGATGAGAAAAAAATCAGTGGAGGAAGATTTTTTTTTCATTATGAACTTGGAGAAAAAAATGTAGGAATTTCAAGAATAAACTCAAAAAGATTCCTCTGTCATCCACTTAGAGTAAAAAAGTCAAAATTTTGGATAGTAAAGTCAATATTACTAAGATTTATTTGAAGTAAAAAAAAGTCAACGTTTTGGGGAAAAAGTTGAAATAAGTCCGGTGCCTCTGTCAGCATGCAGTCACACCGGGCATCCTCCGAAGAGCGCAATGAATGTGATGAAGTAGTCTGCTTTTACTACTTGGATACCAATACTTTTTCTCAAAGTGTATGATAAAAAAATCTTCCTCATTTCAACTTTATCAACAAATTTTCAACTTTTTCTCGAAGTGCAGAATTTAAAAAACCAAACAAAAAAACTTCTTCCACTGACTTTTTTTTCTTCTTATCCACGACCCTAATACTCTTCCGTAAGATCTGTTCCGAGGTTTCTGCCTGTTAAAGAAAGTTTTCTACGCTACTGTCGCCAAGTACTTGCTCATGGAGGAAGTACTTTCAATCGTTGACTTTTGTAGTCCACCTTTGGGAAAATGTAGTTCACCAACACAATAAAATCAGTAACATCTGTTGCATGATAACGTAGCCTAGTAGAGTGCATTCAAATTCTCTCAGCACAGCAGTTGTCTTTTACTATGTTAATCTGAATTTTCATTTCGCTTTTCCTTGCCCTCATGATATTTTCTTTCAGGGTTAAGAGAAATCGGTTAGGAAAGGACTTAGGAGGTGACTACTTGAGTCTACGGCCACGCTAGCATCACAGTGAGGCTGTGCTTTGAACTACATGCTAGCAAAAGACTGCTAACATGCTCATAATGACAATGCTACTGTTTACCCAATTTGATGTTCACTATCTTGGTTGAGCATGTTAGCTTGTTAACATTTTCTAATGAGCACTAAACACAAAGTTTAGCTCAGGATTACTGGAATATTATCACTATTTTGTAGGTATTTCATTTTAAAATCAAAATATGGTGATGATGTCATTAAAGCGATTACAATTCACCTGTAAATGTTTGTACCAAATTTCACTGCAATCCATCTATTAGTTCAGATATTGTCCTCAAAATCATATATTATAGGAAATTGATGGTGGTGCTATAGTAAAAGTCAGTTGAGCACCAAAGTCACTTCTGGGAATCATGAGAGCCTGTATAAAATATCTTGGCAGTATATTTAACAGTGTTGAGATATTTCAGTCTGGACCAAAGTGGTGTTGGACTGGCCAACATTTCCATTCCCTCATCTCTGCAGCTAAGCTAATAAAAATTCCTCAAGTGAAAACTGGAGAGCTATCACAAGGAGCAGAAAGACTGGCAACTTGAAACCATCTGCACTCTGACAGTGGAAACAATGTGCCAAAATATGTCATCTTCCTGTTTCCTCCATACAGGATAATTTACCATTAAACTGCCTACAACTGCCTGAATATATTGCACATCCAGACACAGAGAAGCAATTCTGCTTCTGCTGAAAGCTGGACTCTTCATTTGCGTATGCAAAAATGTAACAAAGAACCAAAGAAGAAAGATTCATACTAGGAAAACCTTAGCAATTATACTAACCTCCTGTTTTCTTTACGATCAGATCCACAACAGACAAAGCCTCTGTCCTCACAGAGGAGTAACTTTTGTTTTCTGGATAGAAAAACAACAAAAAATATTGCAATGGAACACAGGTGTGTTAGACTATAATTGAGATTACACTAAATTGCGAGGCTGTTACCTAAAGGGTAAGTAAGAGCAGCACACGTCTCCGTGAGGATCTGCGACAGTGCATTAATGTCTTTGCTGCCTTTCTCTAACAGCAATAACCTACAGAGGAAAATGGACAATGAATTTAGAATGAATTTAGTAAATAAACTTCCATTTGAAATGTCAGCTGCAGACAAATTTATAACAGCTTGATTGATTTTTCAGAATAAATTACAAGAAATGTTCGTGAAGCTTTTTTTTGGGGGGGGGGGGGGGGTTGGTCCTTACCCCTGAAAGTATGCCTTCATGGACTGCAGAACAGCAAGCTGGACTTTCCAGGTGCTTAGTTTGAGCTTCTCACACATCAGACTGCAAACCTCCACCTGGAAACAAGCTACAGACAGAAACAATTTTCAGGATGTTTCTCTGTGAGAGCCACATCTCAGCTTTCCGGCAGCCTACTCAACTGTTTCGCTCGCATGACAAAGAGTAATGCTTTTTGTTTTGTTTGTTTTCTTTCTTTTTTTACATGGCATTTGGAAAAATTTTGCTCACTTGACTTCAATTGGTAAAGTTAATTTAATTTCACTAACAAAAACATGGAGGAACTATTATTTTCGGATGACCTTCAAAATACAAGGACTGGAATATTCCTACAACATATAACAACACTTCTTAAAGTGTAAGAAAATAATGGGGAGAGTGTAATCAGTCATAATTATAGAAACAATGCCACCATGTCTGTGTAAGAAAAAATAAACCTATTATATCTCTGACAAACCAATCAACAAACAACAACAACAAACAACATTTGCTGCAGGTAACATTTAGTGAAAAAGACAGTTTTTTACTGCAGACAGCCTGAAAAGTTCAAGGACAGTATTCTTTACAAGAAAGCATCCTTCACTTTCTATTTGGGGCAGGCAGAAATAAAAGTTTGGATCTGAATCTGATCTCCAACTGGGGTCAAGGTTCAACGTTAAAAGGAGTCACATGTGCAATGGCTTGAAGACTGAGTCTAAAGGGTGTTTACATTCAGACAAGAGGGAAATGGAAAAGGAAATAACATTTTGCTGCAGGGCTGTGACATTCTGAACTATCTAATGGTGATTGTTTGGACCAATACAGCAACTGTGATGTGGTATTAGATTTATTTTTACATGATAATTCTCATTTTCATTAAAAAAAAAAAAAGAAAAAAAAGATCAAGTTGTGATTTTTCCTGGGATCTGTGCCAAAAAAGATGTTTGTCTCAAGTCTGTAGAATACGATGCAGGCCAGGACAACTCTGCAACACCCCAATATTTGAATTAAAATGAATATTGACAAGCACATTTCTCCTTGAAGAAATATTGTGCCCCCTGCAAATTAAAAATTGCTGTAGTCCATACGGTGATTTCAATTAAATTTAAATTTACTTTACCCCTGTTACTTGCTGCATTATATTGTGGGAATGTTATTTAGACTTCAGGATTAACTCATCGTACACAACATACAACATGTCAGGCAAGTGTGCAACATAATGAACTGG
Source organism: Naso thynnoides (assembly GCA_029783665.1). Lineage (NCBI taxonomy): Eukaryota > Metazoa > Chordata > Actinopteri > Acanthuriformes > Acanthuridae > Naso > Naso thynnoides. The sequence continues at coordinate 16,156,134 of JAQLOL010000019.1, read as the reverse complement.
CGAACTGGTTTTATCTGAGCAGTCTGAGTCTTGTCAAGTTGTGAGAAGCTCTAACTCACCTTGAGTCTGAGGGTTTCTGGGCCAGGCCTTTCCGAGAGTCTCAAAAGCACAGAGCAGAGCTTCCGTCTGCAGCTCTTTATTCTTTACATCAACATCATCGTCATCATCCTCCAGGGACCTTGGTGACGCACCACCGCTCTCTGGGGAGCTCTGTGGCGACCATGAGAATGTTTCTTTAATGAATTTAAATTAACTTTGACTTTGATTACTTTTTTTTCCAAATATGACAAACGCCAAATGTGTGATATCAGATGAGCAGATGTGATTGAACCTTCTTGATCAGAGGGAAAAGGATCTCCACCAGGTCGCTGAAACGGTCCTCCTGGCTGCTGTGAAGTGTGTCTCCAGCACAGCGCAGAGCAGCCATTTTGTACACAAGACTCTCCTTGCGACATTCTTTCAATATACTCTCGAGAACCTCAGGGATGGTGGGCTGGCCGGCGCAAGGCTTCTGCAGCTCAGCACTAAAAGTCAGAAGCAATCAAGTACAGTTAGTTCTGTCTATCAAATAAAAAGGTGTTAATGGGGGGGGTCGACACACATTCTGCAAAGAGTCTTACCTGCATTTGGAGACAACTGATCCAATGGCTTTCAATAGCTCCTCCTGAAACACAAAAAACCAAAACATAACTGAAAAAAAAACAAAACAAAACAAAAAACAACCAATTTTAAAATAACTTTTTGCTCTTCTGTTGTATCAGGCGTTACCTTGCCAGCCCATGTGCGTCCAGACAGTCCCTGCATTAAAGCTGTTAGCACCATGCCAAGGTGTGGTGCCACCAATGAGCCTGTCTGTTCCTTGGCAACGGTTGCCATGGCAGCTGCACCCTGAGCCTTCATCTTCCAGGATTGCGACTGCAGCGCCTTCTGCGTGATAGCGATCAGCTCTGTCATGTAGAGTCTGATGCCTCCAAAGCTTCCTAGAACAACAACAACAAAAATGGTTGTTACTGCAATGACAGAATACATATAAATGTGTCTACATACATATAAATTACTCAAAGTGTCTTGTTATTTATGTTATTTATTTTTGTGCTCTTTTACACTGCAGGAGTTTTGCTCACCTGGAACATTCTCCTGCCACACCACAGCCCACAGCGCCGCGTCATGGCTCTCTCCTTTCTCCTCATCGGGACCTGGTGCCTGATGCATACCCAGGAAGGCCAGCGGCAGAGCCACTCCAGCATGGCCCTTCAGCACATCAGGACTGTAGTGGCTGATGGCGTGCAAGGTCAGGACACAGGAAGATTTGTACACCGGCTCTGGGAGTAACAGCAGAAATGTGGAAACAAACAGCGGAAGAGAATACAGTTTGTTGCTTCAATTTAAAAAGAAAATCATTATACCTGAAGAAAAATCTTGCTTTCTGCTGTCTTACCTTCTTTCTCTAAGTACCAGCTGTTGAGCTTCAGCAGGAGTTTCTCTACACTGCTGTCTTTTGCTGTCTGGTGACAAAAACAGGTACAACACCCTGTGCTTACTCAGTCACTGAGAACAACCCGTGGCGTTGTTAATAAGCGGTGTAATCAGTCTGCTTAACAGATGTGCTGCTTACCCTGACAAGATGTCCCAAAGCGAAGGCATACTGTTTCTGGACTACAGTGCTTCTGTCATGGATACCATTCAGCAGGGCACTCATCAGTTTACCTGGAAGCACCAAAACATCTTGGTCCTTATCTCATTTGCTTTAAACGGAAAATAAATCACAGGAACTGATTCATATCCTAATGTTACCTGAGTATGGGGTGAGATCCTGGGGGCACTGCACCGTGAGTGAAACAATGACATTAGCACAGCCACCCTATGTGGATAAGAGGGACAAACATGAAAAGGCTCAGAGGATACACTTTATCAATACATACACGAGGAAACACATGGATTTAAAGACAACAATAACCGTTTACACAGAAATAGAAAAATTAATTACGACAGAAATGTGTGTCTACCTTGGTTACTAAGCCTACTCCACTCTTCAGCAACTCACAGAGCCTGGGGACCAGCTCACCCAGCACAGAAACATCAAGGTGCTGCAGACACTGAGCAGACGGACACACAAGGCAAACACTTACAGAACAGGTCTCAGTAGCATTTGTCATATTTTGTCAAGTAGGAACCTCGTTCTTTCCTATGGCATCTATAAACTAGGTCTAACATGCTGACGGAAATGATAAACAGAGATTCAAGAGTTTTTCTCACCATGTTAACAGTCTCCATCATTGGAGAGGACTTGGCAGCACTCAGCCTTGCAGCATCCATTGCACTCTAGAGAAGCAGAATGAACACAACACATGACAATGTGGATGTCAACCTGTGACAAAACTTACAGGCTTTGGTTACCACACCTGAGTGAAGATACCCAGATGGCTACGGTTACCTTTTCCTGCTCTGTGGCTCTGAGGCTGAGGTAGTTGAGGACCTGAGGCTCAAGGGTGCTGAGGGCCTCCAGTAGGGCCGGGATCAACCGAGCAGCGTGAGGCTTTAGTCTGGCACCAGCTGTCTTACTTATCTTCACCAGGGTCTGGATACTGGGTGGGGATAAACGCAACATTGAATGAGAGAGAATTATGAAGACAATGCTGAGGCGCAAGGTCACAACTGGGAAATGTGGCGAATGGATGACAAACAAAAAAGAAACTCTGAAAGCACTTTGTGAACATGTTGGGGGCCTGTGCAACAATTACCCCCCAACCCACCACCACCACTCGGGCTATAGCTGCCAGTTATGAAAAAAAAAAAGAAAAAAGAAAAAAAAAAGAAGAAAAAAAAAAACAGTGGCAAACACCGACAATATTCAACATGGGCTGAATCTGAAACTCTAATGCTCCACAAAACATCCACACCCAGTCTGTTTCTACCCCTACAGCTTAAAATGCTGGTTTTATATTTGACTGACAGACAAGAAGCATACGTTCCCTCAGTATAAGCTATTACCTTAATGAGCGGACCTCTGACACATTGCTAACAATGCCTTTCTCCAGCAGGGTTGGTAACATCACCGCGACCGTTCTCTGTGCTGCAGAGCCTGAAGACTCACACATACGAGTACACACCTGGACAGAGAGTGACACACACAGACACTTAGATGTCCATGTGTAGACACAAATATTTACAAAGATATATATACAACATATATAATGTGATGAAAAACTTTACCTTACTAAGAGTCTTCAGTGTTAGATCTGCAGCTTTCCTCACAGACTCCTGAGATGCAAGATGACAGAATCACATGAATAAAATCCTTTCAGTTAAGCAATGTGAAAAAACACCTTTCTAGTCCTAAATTTTGCACAGATACAAGTCAGTAAAGTCAAGGTCTGATATTTAAGGGGATATAAACATGAAAATCACATTTTTCAGTGGATCTTTAATGAAGTGCATCTGTTGCTCTTGGGGAATTAAACCAACATCGACTGTGTTCCTGGCTCACCTTGATGTCATCAAGGACTCTGAACAGTGTCTCCCATATTTCTGCCAGGTGATCAATGAGGTCATCCGCTTGGCGGCCGCGAATCAGATCATTCAGTGCAAGGCAGCTGGAGGGAAAATCAATTCATCAAAAAAAAAAAAAAAATCTTTTTTCTGACTTTCACATGACGGAATAGGCTTTCAGCAGTTACTCTTTTTCAGTGATTGTAAAAAGGAATGAACTGACTGACATAAGTACAGTAATTATCCCCTATGATTACAATAGTTAGCAATGGTCAGGGCCATTACAGAGCTCCTGAAGTCAGAAGGGAAAGGTATAAGAAAAAAATATAAAAATATAACTTTAAGTGAGATTTCCAACAGAGGTTGATTGCTGTTTTGTCACATTCTACATGGAAAAATCTCAGATAAACTTATTACCTCAGATGAATAACTCTTTATAATACTTCAGACTGCTGGCAAGATTGTCACCAGCAAGGATACCTGGACAGCATTTGCTAACAAATTAACTGTGTGGAGCAACTGAGCTTTATCTTGCGACGATACAAATGTTTGAAGCACTGGAAAAAAAGGACAATCTTTATGTTCCCCTGCCCTGTTTCTGCACAAATAACGTGCGGCTTTTTTAAAACCAAACATACTGATTGAGAGGATTAAGGAAAAAAGCGACAAGGAAACTTTTTAGGGCATTTAGCCTTCTTGTACAATCAATTATCAGGCTAAACACAGTAAATAAATGAGAGCAGAAATGTAAATAATGATGGTCCTTATCTTTATTGTAAGGAGTTTGATGTTTGGTGTTAGTGTTATTTAGCTGTTATTGTACCTTGACTCACGCACTCTCCATGTGTTATTGGTCAAATTGGAAATAACATCCTGCAGAATCTCTTTCAGATACTTATCCACCTGTAACACATGAGAACAAACATATGCACATTACTTCTTATGATGTTGTCTATTCCACCAATGTCCACATCAATTTGGGTTTTTTTTTTTTTTTTTGTGCGTGTGTATGTATTTTTATGCATGCACAAAACTCAACACTTACCAAGGTCTTGTCAGTGACTAAGGCATCCCAGATGCTGGTCATGGCCTGGCGAATGCTCAGGTTGGGGTCAAACTGGTAGCGGTACAGACGGGGAACAAGCTGGGGCAGGAATGGAGCCAGCTGCTCCCCAGCCTTGGCTGCGATCATGTGGAAACCAAAAGCTGCTCCCTGAAAGGAGGACAGGTCAGGCGGAAGGAAGGTGGAGACAACCTCAGATGTTAGGAAAAAAACAGTACGTGTGATTGAAAGGAAAGAGGATTAAGAGTATGATGTATGAGTGAGATACCTTGCGGGAGTTCCACATGGCATGATGATTGGCAAGGTTCATGAACTTGTAGACAAGATCTGGTTGGTTCAGGTCGCTGGCCAATGAGCAGAGCTCCTTGTACGTGGTCAGGCCGTGCCTGCCAGGAGCCATCAGAGGGGTAGGAAAAGAAAGTCAGTTTGTGCGCACAGAACCCACATCTGATAGTTGTGACATATGACTTACCCATCAGGTGTTTTCCCTAAACCTTCTCCTTGGAACACCTCTGTGTCTTCTGAAACAGCATGTTTCGCTCTGCAAAGATTAGTTAGAATTAAAGAGTATCCTTAATTGTGACCTTATTTCTTCCACCTTACAGAAGGGATGCTGCAATCTCCTGTTACTCTCTCTCACATTTCATTTCTTCCTCCACAACTTTGACTCACCTTTTGCCAGTCATGAGTGTTTCCACCAGCGTGGACACCAGCTGCTGCTGGTCAACCTCTCCTCCCATCTCATAGACAAGACCCAGGCCTTTAGATGCCACATCCTGACTCAACTCTGAATTAAAAAAAGACAAAGAAGGATGGACGATAAGCAAGGTTTTTTCTTTTCTTTTTTAGAATTATGTTGCATCAGTACATTTAAAAAGCATTGGTATGTGTAAGTAATGAGCAGATCTCTTCTTACCGTCAGGGTCTGAGAGAACAGAGATGAATGCCATCTGGATTTCCTTCAAATGGGACTGTAGGAGTAAAGGCAGTGGAATAAAATTAATGGTGTGAAAACAAAAGAATTTTGCATACTGAGGGCACAGAGGTTTACGGAGTCTAAAACAAAGCAAAACGCTGCCTTTAAGCAGTGATGTTTCTTTTTCTCATGAGGACAAAATTAACGATATGTATTTGCTGCAGCTGAAGCTCACTGATAAACACAGAGAATCACTGTAAGAATGGAAAAAAAATGTTGAAACGATCGGACACAAGCATAAAAAAATAAATAAATAAAGACTGAGGACAGTTAAGGTTTGTTGTGCAACAGCTTGCACCCTTCATCCCTTTTTTATTTGGTAACATCTAAACTTAACAAAATCTAACAGGCCAAAAACAAGGAAAAGTACCAATGTTTGATTTTACAAAAGGTTAAAATTCTTCTCTAGTCCCATACAAGAGTTCAGAGTCCCTCCTTTTGACCCAGATTCAGAGGTATGTCGTTGTACACAACCACTCACTGTGATTTCCTTGTGTTGGCTGAGTTTCTTGACCAGGGACAGCAGCCAAATGCAAGCAGCCTGTCGCACGTGGGGGTTCTGGCTGGTTATATACTTGGACAGAATGGAGCTCAGGACCCAAGGAACCACGTCATTGTTTTTCACATCTAGAGGGGAGAAGAGTGGACAGACAAAACTTAACATACTTTGTTTTGTTGACGACACAATTTAAGGTCTATATAAAAATAAATAACTGTGTGTGAATGTATGCTGAGGAAAATTTCAATTTTTTAAATATTCAATAGGCCACTAGCATAACTGCTGGACAGAAAATATGTCTCGTAGCAGCACACGTTTCACTGTAATAACTTCTGATTACTTGAATAACTGCAATACCGACAGTAACCCTCAAAAATCTACTTAACACCAAAACCGATTTGTGCAAACTCAGTTTGAGACATATTAACTGTTTTGTACATGTACATCACATAAAAATCTATTTAAAGTGCAACTCAACAACTGAAACTAAAAGTACGTACTGTTTGGTGGGCTGTACTGCTCCTCCGTGCAGGTCCATGGGTCTCTTGCAGCTCCAGAGCTGGTGCCTATCGCAGCACTAGTTATAGCCTCCCCAACTGTAAACTGCAGCTCCACCTGCTTTGCCTGAAGAGAGAAAATGATAAGAAAATGATGAGCCTCACCTGAAAGTTTCACAAGGGGACTGCATCAGTGAATGAGGATTATGGTAGTTATGACGCAGTTGAATTAATGACAAAAAAAATCGGCACAAAAACCTTGAGACCTCTTACATAAAAAATGTTTAAAGGACTTTTAGTTGCTCAAACAGAAAACATCAAAGTCACACAAATTTACTTAAGCAATCAAGTTGCCTGTTCTGACAACAAAACTAACCCTCCTGAACAAACTGTAAGTTTTAACTGTTTTTGTTGTTGTCTTTGTGAAGCCCTGCATCACCATTGTTGATGCTACTGTCAGTCAGTCTGTTTGATACCTCAACAGAATCCATGAGACCCTGCAGCAGCCTCTTCTGATGGGGGAAGTCTCCGTCTCCCACTGGTAGGTAACCCAAGGTCTGGATTGATCGCTCCTTCATCTGGACAACGGAGACGTACAGGCAGATAAATAAAGACACAAGTCAAAGATCTTTTAGCTGATGGCCTGATATTTCATCAGTACATACAGCAGGAATGTAGTGTACTTGTCATAACTGAACAAAACATCACAGCAGCCACTTCAATTTGTGAAGTCGCAGGATTTACCTTTGTGCTCTCCTTGCCAGAGGGGATGCGAGCCAGCAGGTTCTCCACGGTTGATAGTTTGGTGAATCCCTCCCCCTCTGCAGGGATCAGCAAGGTGCCGTTCCGCCCAATTTCCCCCAGAGCTGTACACGCTGCTACAGTCAGCATCGCACTGCTGCTGTCGAGGAAGGAACCTGGATGGAGAAGTGCACAAGTGAAAGAATCAATAATGTTTGGATTATTTTACTACAATTGTGTTGACACAAAATTCAAGACTTTTTTGTTGCATGAAAGTGATCAAAAACAGTTCTCTTTACATCACTTCATTACCATTAAGGCAAACAGATGTCAACTTTTTTTTTTTTGTACTCTTAACAGCTTTAGAAGTCACTAACTGAAGCCAATGACACATTCAAAACAATTCCTTACCAATTGTTTTAATGGCCATGGCAACAAGTTCATCATCTTCTTGGGAGGTAATGTTCACTGGCTGCCCCATGTCGTGTGTAGAGTTACTAGAGGTGACAGCTTTCCTCCTGCTCATGTGTCTTCCCACCATGTAGCCGAGAGCCAAGATGGCGCCATGCTGAGTCTCAGGACTCTGTGTTTCAGCAAAAAAACAAATACTTACAGGTAATACGTATACATATATACACATACATACATACATATACATACATACATACATATACATACAT
>JAQLOL010000019.1:16124080-16136423 GCA_029783665.1 Naso thynnoides | reverse complement strand
TATACTAGAGAGAGAGAGAGAGAGAGAGAAAATTTCTTTTTTCTTTTTTTTTTAAATGTTTTTTCGTTTTTTTTTACCGGACACAATTTCTGATGTCAATGTTACAGTAAAAAGCCAGCTACAAAATGTAATTTTTTGATGTTTTTCCCCAAGGCTATATTTGGTGAGGCGGCAGGATGGCGGGAGCAGAGGTGTTCACCCCTGTAAACCCCACCTGCAAGATTATGACTTTCAGGCCCACCATGGAGGAATTCAAGGACTTTAACCAGTACCTGGTTTATATGGAGTCTCAGGGTGCACACCGCGCAGGCCTGGCTAAGGTAGGTGGCGTTCTCAGTCTCAATTTGGACAAAGTTTCAAGTTCAAAAATTGCTTGTCTACATCTGTGTAATTTGATGTAAAATTGGATGACTGTTGTCTGTTGATGTGTCATTTGAGTCTGTCAGAAATAAAAGACATTAAAAAAGCACACCATTCAGACAGAGGAAGCCATTCAGACAGTTAGGGTTAATAATTTAAGCTAACAGATAGTGGCCAACAGTGGTTTGGGTACAATAATTTAACTTCTGCTGCTTCCTAATATTAAAATGCTGATAAGAGTCTTTTTTTTGTTTGTTGTTGTGCAGATTAAGTCTGTTTCTGTTTTATTTACATCAGCAAACCTCTTCTTCTCGTTTGTCCCTCAGGTGATTCCTCCTAAAGGTTGGAAACCCCGACGTACCTATGATGACATAGATGATCTGATGATTGATGCCCCCATCCAGCAGATGGTGGCTGGCCAATCAGGGCTCTTCACTCAATACAACATCCAGAAGAAGCCTCTTAGCGTTCAGGAGTTCAGGCGATTAGCTAACAGTGATATGTAAGTATAATGAAGGCATTTAATTGTTTTTCAGTGTCTTATTAATTATACAGTATTAAGGGGGAGGGAGTGCTTCCATTAGCACATACATAGCATTCTGTGGATTTTTATAGCCGCAGTTTTCTTAATCCCACCTCTGATTGAACCTGCAGATGGATTAGTGGTTTGAAAAGGCAAGGCTGACATATTACCCAAGGATATAAAGTATAACTGATAATAACTATGTGCTTAGAAGCTTTTCTTTTCATTGTAAGTAGTACAGATGACCAAATCAAAGTACCATATGCAACGGCTCTCTCGTCCACAGGTACTGTACACCTCGCTACCTGAATTATGAAGATCTTGAGAGGAAATACTGGAAGAATCTCACATTTGTCTCACCCATATATGGCGCTGATGTCAGTGGCAGCCTTTATGATGAGGTAGATGGCTTTTCTTTCTCTTTTGTGGCTTTTTCTCTGCGATCCCTTATTGTGTCACCTTTTCAGTTCAGCCACCTGTTATCCAGTCTCCATAATGGTGGAAATCACTTTGCTGTATGTAAACTTACATCACCTGAATATTACAATTTGACTTTAGGGTGGATTTTTGCAATGAAAAAATTAGTGGTGCATGAAAACAATCTTTTTTTTTTTTTTTAACCATAATATGAGTTGTTTTAAGATAACAAATCCAATTTGGGGACACTAAGAATGAATGGACTGAACAAAAATAAAACTAAATGCAGCAAACGACTGCAACAGACAACCACAGTCAGGGGTCTGGCCTTGTGGCTGCATAATGTATGATGCTTGAGGAAAGGAGACACAAACCAGGGTTTACTGACCACCACTTATTGTAGCAGGAAAATCCATGTGGAGCTAGTAGTCAGGGCTAACAAGCCTTTTGTCAGATTCTCCCTGTTGGCACTGGAAACATGGTGAGTCAATCAGAGCCTTGACAGTCACCAGGAACATATTCATGGCCCTTTTGTAAGCCCCTTTTGCTACCTGTGTTGTAGCTGAGCTTGTGCCTCAGAGATGCTGAGAGGCTCGCTGATGTGTGAGTGTTTGTGTGGGGGATTTTCAGCACTTAGTTGTGGCCCCGCTATTCATCATGGGATCATCATCAAGGCAAAGAATGCAGTCAAGTGGTGCTACTACAGCTGTCAAAAGCACAGGTCCAAACCATTTTAACAAAACTGAAACATACTAAAAAGATGGTTAGCAAAATATAGTGTTACTTTCTTTGAATGATGACTGTCATTCAGCATAGATTTAATAACTAGCGTGCCTTCACAGGCTTAAGGTGTTGAGCTTCATTTTTAATAGAAATTTCATGGAGGAAAGTCCTGCACACTGTCCAGTACTTGCAACAGACTTTATTAAATGAACGTTAGATTAGACCATTAGACTGAAAACGTTCATTTAATAAAGTCTGTTACAAGTATTGGACAGTGTGCGGGACTTTCCTCCGTTTTTCCCTCTGCATCGACTTCTCCTATACACCTGTCCGTAAGTCTTTTTGGAGGTGTGCATCAGTCATTCTAGTTTCTAAATTTCATAAAATATAGAATTCCCAAACAGTTGTTTGATTGATGTCAGCACTGATCTTGCAGCGTTCATGATGATTAAAACAGTAGATCACATCATGAACCATTCTCAACCCGTGAAATCCTGATTATTATAAATATGGTAATAATATTGATATTAACACTAGCATGAATGTTTTTTACCACAATACAGGCCTTCGACGTAGTTTACAGCTCAAAAAAAGTGTCAGTTTGCAGTACCTCTTAAAGAAGTAGTACACTAAAAATTAGTCAGGTATATAAATGCAATGTGACCATATCACCCCAGGGTGGCGCTGCCTGCATTTTTCACTTGTTAATGCACAAACTTATTTTTTCTGCATCACATTTCACTCTTGTACAGTGCTTCTTGGTGCTAGTTTTAAATGGAGAGCGATAGTGGAAAGTTGAAAGCTCTACCTGGAGCACAGTTGGCGAAATTATACTTTACACAGCTGATACTGATTGGATTTAAAAAATACTATCCTGAATCGGACTACAGATCTGTAAAATTAATTTAGGATATTTCTAATCTTGTCATTTCTAATCTAGGATGTGGAGGAGTGGAACATCGGTCACCTGAACTCCATCTTGGATGTTATTGAGGAGGACTGTGGTGTATCCATCCAGGGGGTTAACACTCCATATCTCTACTTTGGCATGTGGAAGACCACCTTCTCCTGGCACACTGAAGATATGGACCTGTACAGCATCAACTACCTCCACTTTGGAGAGCCCAAATCCTGGTCAGTATGGGAGAGAGGGTAAACACAGACACAAGCAGCAGAATATTGATTTGACAACTTTGTTGTACTAGTCGGACAGCACTAGTCGTGCTATTATTGTTTCACTTAATGTTCACATTCACTTACTTACCTGGGGTGCAAAGCTGCATGTTGCCATAGACACACCTCATTGCTATAACTACAGCAATTCATAAGTCAACCGCAATTAACTGGACTTACAGGAGGTTACATCTTTGTGGCGTTGCTTTTTCCTTACCCTCCCATGGGAGCAGATTGAAGTCAGCTTTGTGGCTTTTGTGTTATTGTGATTATTTTTAAATTTTGACTTTCACAGTAAAGCTTTAATTTTAATAGGCAAGAGTCGAGGCAAAATAAATTGGTTGTGTAGATAAGATGATCTTCGGGCAGCTAGAGGGATATTACAGTATTTAGCCTATCATTAGCTCGAATTAGCTGCTTAAGTATTTTTTTTATTGTGGGGCATAATTACCCGTAACCTTTCCCATTTAAAGATTCTGTTTGTTTTTATTCCTTTGGTGTCACTGCTCTTGTTAGAGCTGAAACTTATTTCCGAACCTGTCAGTGATTGGGTACAGCCTTTTAATGGAATACTGGTCGGAGTATTCAGTATAATAAGTGTGGAAAGCATTTGCAGATGTCCCAGCATCACACATATCAGTATTTACTTCAGGATTGCAAAATCCATTTTTACCTCTTTATGCTAGATCTTTTTTTATGACTGAAGTTGATTTAAGTGGTGACTTACACAGAAAGTCATAGCTTTCATTTGATTATTTCTGCCATGCTGTTGCATACAGCCTTAGGGTTTTGTTCCCGTGGTGCTCATCTGCACATTGAGGAGGTGGTTACCTGCAATAAGTGAGTATACCGAAGAGGCCAGATACTACTGGAGTAGGAAAACACAGCATATGGAGCAGTAAGGATTAGATATCCAGGGAGGGAGCTGTGTTATTCTCACAGGGTGTAAGCATATGGCTGAATTTCTTTAAATATGTCATTCTTCACGTCACATACTGTACATTATTTTAGTCAGTTTTTCACTGATAAACACCCATGACTGCTGCAGAATCATTTGGCTCAAGAATGAATGCTGATCGTACTATTTCTCATTGAAGACAAAGATCAAATATGAGTGGGTGTTTGTGGGTTTTTTCCCAGTAAGAAAGGAGTAAAGATTTTGTATTTGTAGATTTTTGTGGATCTAAAACACAGGATAACTGTTTTATCTCTGGAGAAAGGAAACTAACATCTGTCAGAGTTTACACTTAGGTCAACTGGGGCCAGCATTAATCGGAAGTGTAACACATTCTGAAGTGACTGTATGCATAATTTACTAACTCAAAACAAGTGGAAGAATGCAGGTATATCAAAATAGGGTTTGCTTTTTATTTCTTTTTCAGCGTGGTTTGCTCCATTTCTCTCTCCCTCTTGCCCTGGAGGGAGTTTTGCTCATTAGAGCAGTGAGCCCTGCGAACCCACAGGGATCAGTGTCACAGCCAGACAGTGACACACATATACACAGGGACACAGACACAGAGACATGCACACCTACAGTTAGACACACACACACACACACACATTCACAAAAAGCTCCCTAATGCGGCAAGAACCCACACACATCCATACCCTTATCATCCAGCGTGCGCACACACTGACACACACTCTTTCATCTGGCTGCTATTTTGACATCTCGTCCCTGGAGGGGAGCAGCTTTAAGGTGCACCTCTCTTCCCTCCTTTTCTCAATCCCCTCCAACTCCCCATGTCACCTCCACCTGAGGTTGCCTCTCCCTCCCACCCTGTCTCTCACTGCTCTATTAAGCTGACAGGTGATATGATGATAGAAATGCCACAGACCTGAGGGAGGATGGTGCTAGTCAAATGGAATGCCTAGTCAGTCCCCGAGGGAATTCTGTCATGCTGCCTAGTCTTGTTACTGGGAACTGTGGGAGTATTTAAAATTCAGATTGTGCCAGTTGTGTGACAGAAGAACATGCAGAGTAAGGTCACTATAAAGTCTTAACTCAACATTAATAACTGATGGCTACTTTGTCCCGTAGACGGAGAACGAGGTTCATGTTTTGAAAAGCAGTATTACATAGACAAAGACCAAGTAAGTTAGGCCTGTAAATGATAAAGGTTCAGGTAATTAGAGAGTTTTTACGGTAAATTTTAATACACATTTACAAGAAATAACAGTGTTTCTGCCTGGTCAAACGTTCACCTGTTTGTCAATAGTGCAATACCCCTAAAGGGTCCTTCAGGCTTCTTTAAATTATCCATCTACCACCACTTGATGGCAGTCTTGAAATTGTAAAGGCTCCTCCTGAGCACTTCTCTGCAGTCAGTGTAGGATACAGTGTCGGCATAATGATGTTCAGGATTTTGCATGCACAGTCAAAAATTATTCTGTCTGCTCCATATCTGCCTGTTGACTCCTAACAGGTACGCCATCCCCCCTGAGCATGGGAAGAGATTGGAGCGTCTGGCCACAGGTAAAGGGATAATTTATATTCTCTTTGTGTTGTCCATCTAAAGGGAGGTGGGGGAGGTATTTAAATAATTATTGTATAACCATTGCAGCATACAGAAGCGGATCTGCATTAAGCAACAAAGTACAGCACATAAATTAAATTCAGCAATGAGAGGGCATGAGAGGCAATGGCACAGTTAAAGATGCAGAATGCTAATGAGCTCTGACTGCAAACAAACAAAAAAAAGTGTTACTTGTAGAGATGTACCTGGGCAACAGTGCTAAATGTATTGACAAACCACTAAAGGAAAATCCATAATATAAGGCTTTAGTTGACTAAATAAATTGCAATGTATCTGATTATTACATTTACAATTAAAAAATTCTTTCATATGTTTCGAGTGAAGAAGGTTAAACTAATGCCTCCATAGTTAACCCCATGCAAAGTTAGCATAAAATGAGACTTTGAGGTTTTAAAAAGTAAAAAGGAAAAAGTGAGAGAGTAACTTTCAATTTCATGGTAGGCTGACATGTGCTTTATTGTTCTGATTAATTGTTGTTACAGCCATCCACTTAAGAAAAGGGTTCAAGGTTCAATGTATAAGATTTATTAAATGGAATATAATTTATATATTGATGACTTTGTTAGTGTAAAATCATATGAAAACAAGAACTGTTGTTTCATTTCCTTAAAATGAGCCTTTAATATCTATAGAGTGGCTAAGTAACTCCCCTTCTGGTGGACCCCGTGGGACCGTATTTTAGAAAAAATATTTTTTCAATTTTTTATTTATTTTTTTAAGTTTCACAACCACTGTGGTTCTTCTCATGCTTTGAAGGAGAGGGTGACCACAGGGATATTTATCAGCAACCTCTGCTAGATGTCACTAAATCTTACACATTGAACCTTTAAAGTGATAAAGTAACCTCCAACAAAGCTTGATTAATGAATTACTTGCTTGACCGAAAAGTTGTTGGCGGTTGGTAAACTGTTAGCCAATTATCTCAGTGTGATCTTTTAAGGTTGAAAATGTTATGTTAAAAAATAAAACCACAGCTCAATTAGCATTTCCGTCAGGCTTCTTAATCATGTTTGTGCTTTGTTTTTGTTTGGTTTTCTTTGTCTGCCTCATTCTGCACTTTAATATTGTGTGTGTGTGCGCGCTTGCGCGTGCGTGTTGTTTGTGTGTGTGTGCGTGTGTGTGCGCGTGCGTGCGTGTGCGCGTGGTTTTGTCAGGTTTCTTTCCCAACAGCTTCAAGGGGTGCGAGGCTTTTCTTCGTCACAAGATGACTTTAATCTCCCCGTCAATACTGAAGAAGTATGGCATTCCTTTTGATAAGGTAGGATCAAGTTAAGTTTTGAGTTTTATTGGAATTATGAAACCAGTTCAATTCATGTTTGGAAACTCCTGGTTTAAAAATAAATTAATCAAAGTCTGAAGAAACCTGCATTAAAACATACCACAGTCTGATAACCGGAGTCTTGCCACCCCCAGATGGCGTGACACAGCCTGTTTGAAAAATTACTCTTATTCTTCCTCTTACCCCTCTTACTTTCAGACTTTCTGGGAACAGTTTTTCTTGCCATTGAAATTAGCAGTGCTCATTTTGACTGATTGCAGGATTCTGCATTGCTTATTTGAAGTCTTTTAATACTTTCCTTTTATAAAACAGTACCTCTCGCTGTGCCTTTCTCCCTCTTTAGATTACTCAGGAAGCTGGAGAGTTCATGATAACCTTCCCCTATGGCTACCATGCTGGCTTCAATCATGGCTTCAACTGTGCGGAGTCCACTAACTTTGCCACTGTGCGCTGGATAGACTATGGCAAAGTGGCCACACAGGTAACATTCAATCAAATTTCATGAGACCTCTGCACCACTTAGTTTCTCTTGAAAGACTGACAAAGAGATGTGAAAGGTTTAAATACAGTTAATTTCAGGTACAGTAATGGTCATACATTATCAACTGAAAAAAGGTTGCAATTTAGGCCCAACAGTGAACACGGCCAGGTCTCTTTGTGTTTTTCTAGAGCAGAGACAATATTTGTGTTCCCACTGTTTTTTTTCTTGTAGTGCACATGTAGCAGAGACATGGTGAAGATATCAATGGAACCCTTTGTTAAACGTTTCCAACCTGACCGGTACTCTAACTGGATGCTAGGCAAAGATTCTGCCCCCATTGACCACACACATGCCACTCCAAGCACTACCCCCGAGCTGCAGAGCTGGTTGCAGAGGCGGCGGAAAACCAAACCTACTAATAAAGGGTACTCTGTTCATACTTAGACATTGTTTTCATGTTACACTATTACAGAGAGTAGTCTACTGCCACTAATATGCTAACAGTAAGCAAAGACAGGCACATTAAATTTTGTTTTTGGAACAGAACATTTACTTCTTTAACTATACATATTTCCTGTGTGACATTTGGAGATGCATGACATTGCAACAGTGAACCTAACTCTGCCTGTGATGGCAGTCACCATTGGCTAGTGACCTAATGAGTCAATATTCACATTGCCTTCATTGCTTTTAGTGTTAATCAGGGTGTTTGAGTTTTAATTCCCTCTCCTTCTACAGCAGCAGCCACTCTCGTATGCGCTCCAAGCGCCTCAGAACCACAGAGGAGCCTGTTGGCCTGGATGGCAACTCAACATTGAGCAGCAGCAAGAGAAAAGGCCTGGGTGGTCCACCCGGGCCCAAGGTGCGAAAGTCTGTGGCGGGGACAACCTGCAGGGAGGAGGAGAAAGAGAGGAAAAAGGAGGCTGACTCAAAGCACAACCAAAATCAGAACTCCACTCAGCTTCCTGGTAAGAGACAGACTTAGGGCACTGCAGGCTATTTGAGACTTTGGATATCCCTTTGATCTATAGAGTTCTGAAAACTGGCCTGGTAGTGAGTGTATGTGTGTATGTGATCGAGATAGTTGGTCTGCATGACTGTTTTTCATATATTTTTGGAAAATATTCTCAACTTAGAGCTAAAACTTATAGACTTTGTGCACTGTTTTCATTTTATCCACCTTTATGTCCCCAACAGGTCCTTGTCGACAGATGTGTGTTGTCAAGGTAAATCGTGTAGAGAGTGATAGTTTGGGATTTTCCACTAAGGAGCCATCCCATAACTCTCACTGCAGCTCCCTTCCCTCCTCCGCCTCACCGGTTAAGAACGACCCAAAGGCAGAGACAGACACTCATATTGACCCTCAACACCTCTCAGGGCCAGGGGTCACGAGCAGGACTCCTGAAGAACACAGACAATGGCCCGAGGCTGCCCAGATGCATTCTGGAAATAATGAGTCAAGGTGTTGCTTTCCTGAACCACAAGACCTCTCAACTTCTCAGGACTGCTCTATCAGGGCCCCTCCACCGGAGGACAACAAACTCAGCTCATCTTCCCACGCAGCAAGCACTTCTGCTGAGACAGAGATGAGCTTGTGTTCCCCCGACTCTAAAGCTCAGACATTTAGTTCCTTGTGTAGAGAAGTTTCTTTTAGCCTCACGCCTAACACTGACGGCAGCATGGACACAGGTACTGAGAATTACACTCACAACCCTGCTAAAGCAGAGAAAACGGACCCAGTTGTTGATCCAAAACATATCGCTACACACTCCACTGCAGAAGCACTTTATGATCTCAAAACTGAGCCGGCAGAGGGAGATAGTTACACATCCTGTGGCTCCTTCTCCCCTTCAGGACATGATTGCAGTTTAGAAAAGAGCTGCACTGAGGAAAATCTTTTCCCTCCTCTGCTACAGAGGAATGCAGTGGATATGCCACAACTCACCCCTGAGCCAGGAGATAAAGTTGGAATCTGCCCTTTGCCACCTGTGCTGACTCAAGAAATGCCCTCTCTAACCCCAGCACATGACGGAATAACTGAAGTCCCAGAATCAACATCATGCAGTCACCAGGTTGCACCTGTACTTCAACGGGAGACGCCAATTGGCTGTCCATCCTCACATGAAGCCAAACAGGAAGAGGGAGAAACTGACTCGATGTCAAAAGAACCTCTTACTGTAGAACAAGCCAACAACTGGCATTCAGTTTCTATGTATAATTGTGATAGGGCAGCAGTGTCTGGTTCAGTAGGAAACACGGCTCATTTAACTGGCAATGCTATGCACAAAATAACATCTGGTGGTGTTCATGAAATGCTATTAATGCCAGAATTTGCTGCAGAAAAGGATCACTCGAAGTTGGAAAATGTTGCTACTGGACAGCGTGCTGCCTCCCCTCGCCAGAGCACTACACCACAAACAGAGCAGCAGTACAGTCTAGCAGAGTTAGCAAGTAAAGATAACTCAGAAAACTGTGCTCAAAGAGACAGTGGGCTGAGTCCAAACAGCGCTGGTTCTCATTTAACTTGTACCTCAAACAGTAATCCCTCAGCCCCTTCCCATCTGTTATGCACCCCAAGTGACAGCCACTCAGCATTACAATTCCACCACCACACTACATACTCCAGTTCACATTGTACTTCCCAGAACCCATACATCGAGCCCAAACCTTTCTCCAGCAGCATCTGGAAAAACTTAAATTCTCAGAGTGCTGCTGTACTCATTCAGAGTCTGAACCCTGAACTCCCCTCTGATTTCACCCACGACCCTCTACCTTACACCATGTGGACTGAACCTCAGTGCAAAGAGGTGACAGATCTGGAAGATGCAGAACAAGATCTGCGTGAGTCAGAGAACCAGGAAGAGGGAGGTGGGCCTCTCACCTGGGCCCAGCTCGAGCCCACCTCACTAGTTTCAGTCGGTGCTGTTGAACCCTTGGGGCTTTGCGGAGATTATGAGCTCCACAGAGGGGAAACGTACGGGTCTGAAGCTCTGTCTTTATGCAGGGAGCTGGGGAGACAAAGGGGGGCAGAGGAGGGTCTGCACTCAGAGACTGCTGTTTTACCTCTCGGGATGGAAGGAGGAGACCGGGATGGGGTGTCTGTTATTGAAGAAGGGGGATCTGATGGCGAGGAGGCAGATCAGCAAAGTAGTGCCAAGGGAGAGAGCAGCAGTGAATCATCGGATGAGCAGGAAGAAGAGGAAGAGGAGGAAAATGATACGAGTAACTATGAGTGTTATGAATCAGGACTGGAACCTGGGGAGGTTTGTGCTGTGAGTGCTCTTTAACACACCATCATACACGTTCAGCCTTTGCTCACGTTTTATTCAAAAATAGTTTATTTGAACTCTAATGCTTTTCAATGATGCCTGTTCCTGCTGCCAGTACCCTGCGCTGTCAGCGAGGAGGACCACAAAGAGCTGGCGTCACCCACTCAGGAAACCTACTGCAAGGGCTGTACCCACTGCTGTCAAACAGCAGGCTGCCAGTGATGATGGTGGGCACGCACATACACAGCTCACACAGTTCACTAAAAGGTGTTGTAAAGGTTAAGCCTTAAAAAAATTTCTAACATTCAGAGAGTGACACATGCACAGAGTGCTAGCCAAAAGCCAAGCTCATTTCAATGTAAAAACCATGGACATTTCCTGTTGGGGTTGGTGCTGCTGGCCAGAAACCATGACCATGACTTCTGCTGGTTGTATTACTGTGAACCAGAGTACAGTTGCCATAACTCGTCTTTTGGTTAGTAAACCAGTACCCAATTTAGAGCTAATTGAAACCATATTTTTTTTGCTAAAAGATAATGTAGCTAGCAAGAAAATAAGCTCAAGAGGAGCAGAATTGACTCAATGGTCTTAATGGTGTTAGACAACAAACTTCTTTAATGTAAGTAATGTCAGGTAACATTAGTGTTACTCCCACAGCCTAGCTTTTTATAACCCTTGAACCATTCCATTCTGTGGTCACACTTCCCCCTCCTCATTTTTCACATTTTATGTCCCCCAAAATGATTCTCCTGACGTCAATGCGCACATAAACCAAACAGATTTAACTCTGAGGCCTACCACAGTAAAATGGCCTAGTGATAGATACCCTATTTGTTTTCATGGTTTTAAAACGTGTGGGAGGGAGGGCCTGCGATTAACAACTGCTAATGCACAAATACACACAGTCACATTCATCATCTCTGTGGTTGTGAAAAAGGATGAATAATTCAACAGCCGTTTTAGTTGTTTATCCCTGAGTAAGAAATGACCATGAAATGACCATGTCTGTGAGAGGCCTATTTTATGACGATGAGAGCTCTTAATCATTTGAGGTAACTTTAAAAAAAAAAAGACAGTTCATATTTATTGAAAATGTATGAGGAAATTGTCACCAATGTGGATGGATTGGATCTTATGTAGCAGTATGTCTATTAATACCTCTAAAGCTAATCGAGAAGAATGATGCATGCTGTGTTTTTGATATTCTGGTCACACACGATTGTTTCGGATTCAGAATAGGCTTAATTAACAAACTACTGAAGAAAGAGCCTTGCACTCTGTTTTGCATGAATCATCGTCTGTGTGAAAGAGGGACCATATGAAAGAATAATGGTTTGTAAGGCTTTGTTTTGTCTCCACTTAGAGCCCCCTGAAGCAAACCTGGCAGAGGAGGAGGAGGAGCAGGAAATGGAAGCATGGGCAAAGCCCCTCATCTACCTGTGGCAGAACAGGAAGAGCTGCTTCGCAACAGAGAGAGAGTACAATGCTCATGCAGCCTCCATGCAGCCATACTGTGCTGTGTGCACACTCTTCATGCCCTACTATCAGGTAAAGGGGAATTTAACAACTTCTATTTTATAT
>JAQLOL010000019.1:16098388-16114735 GCA_029783665.1 Naso thynnoides | reverse complement strand
TGGCACCCATCAGACAGCTTTACTTGTTGACGGTTTGCTCTGCTCTGTGTTTACAGAGGTGCATCTATTGTCGTAAGCGCTGTGCAGGGAAGCGGCAGGCAGGTGCTTGTATCCAGTGCTCATGTGGCCGGTGTCCCACCTCCTTTCATGTGACCTGTGCCCATGCTGCCGGTGTAATCATGGAGCCTGATGATTGGCCATATGTCGTGTCAATCACCTGCCATAGACACCAGTCACGGAGTTCGTCAGCTGTAAGTTGTAGGACGGTTGTTACGACCCAAGTTTTGCTCAGTTAGAAAGGACAGGGCAATATGTTTGCACTTTTGTTGTTTGTCTTTTGTTGTTTGCACACATTTGCAGTAATATAATAAACACTAAACACTCAGTGACTGCAGTTGCTGTCTTAGAGTGTAGTAGAAATGGGCAAATTAATGTTTGTCAAATAAAAGTAAGTAGAGTAAAAGGAGAAGTGGTAGTTTAATGCAGAAATAAAATTCCCTTGATTCAGTTTTTTTTTTTTTTTTTTAGGAAGATACTTGGAATGCAAGAAAAGAAAAAATTGAAATAACAAATGTAATATTTTATTTAACAGGTCAGTAAAATCAAATTAAACAAAAAACAACATAAAACTAATTTTCTCACTGACTTTGGTGGTATCTAGCCAGAAAACTAGTGGCTGATCTTTCAGTAGAAACTAGTGAAAACCTGCTCAAATAAAGCCAAAACTGTCTGCGTGTTAGATGCCTCTTGATGTAAGTAAGAACTCTTAAAATGCAGCTAAAGTGAACAGCACTGTAGGGATGACTTGCAGTATAATGATATCTTATCATAGACGTTTTAGTCTGAAATGATACTCTATTGATTTTCATGCAGTAGTCTAATTGCTGCTCTCTGCTCTTTGTGTACACTAGAAGCAGCGAGCGTGCCAAGCGTCCATCTCACTGGGTCAGACGGTGATCTCCAAACACAAAAACCTACGCTACTACAGCTCAAAGGTCACCGGGATCACCTCCCAAATGTTCTACGAGGTCATGTTTGATGACGGCTCCTTCTCCAACGATACCTACCCTGAGGATATAGTGGTAAGAGTGTGTATAATTACGACACGTTCAAGGGGTCATCTCCCAGGTGTACAAGGTCATATCAGCTGTTGAAGCATTCTCGTTTCGAAAGGAGCTTCCTTTTTTTCCAAGGAATATAAAATAAATAAAATTCAAATGCAATTTTGTTTCACTTCTCTCTTTTCTGCAATTCTCTTGGTGCAAAATGGGTTTCTGAAAAGGCCAATAATCCCTGACATGACACATCTTGATGATTAAATTCATGAATGTCTTCTAGTTATATATGATATTAAGTTTCACTGAGTGTGATTAACTCTGTTAAGGAGCAGTAGATGTGACAACTGGAGCCACACACTACTGCTCTTGTAGTGAGGACATTCTACTAACTTGTGGTTGGTTTTGAACATCAGCTTTATTGACCTGGTCTGATTTAGATTAACAGCAAATGGCACACCCCTTAAATATTTTCCTGCAAGCCCTTAAAAAACAATTACATAATTCTTTTTCAGTGAAAGCTACTGTGATGTTGTCCATTAAACCAATAAGAAAACAAAATAATATGGATAGAATAAATAGATTCAGATGATAGTTAAAGTCATTAGAATAGTTGAGGAATGTGCTTGTTTTTTGTTGTTGTTGTTGTTGTTGTTTGTTTGTTTGTTTGTTTGTTTGCTCATACACTTTAGTAATATACACATTCTATGAGGGGGAACAGTCCATTTGCAAATGCAAATGAAGTCTGCATTTTGTCTTGGCAGGGTTTTTAGCTCCGCTCAGTCTGATCAAATTGATCAGCTGATTTGCCACCACAGCATAATGTTGAGTTGCGTTCCTCTAAATGTTTCCGCCACAGGCCGCTGTCTTTTATTTCCTGAACCCTCCACTGTCTGCTGTGCTGCACTCTAAACAGACTACTCTCATTAAAATAAATGGGAGAATTTGTATTTTTACCACAACGCCAGTTTTTGTCCAAATGGGGCTCGAGCCTTAATCAAGTCCAACCATGACATTAAGCTCTTTTTAATCACTTTGAATGACTTGGAAATTTTTTTTAACACACACTCGGGTGCTTCCACGGACTAAACATTTTTTCTCTTGTATTTTCAGAGCAGAGATTGTGTGAACCTGGGTCCCCCTGAAGTCGGAGAAGTTGTTCAAGTGAAATGGCCTGATGGGCTGTTCTACGGTGCCAAATACCTGGGATCCAACGTGTCCTACATGTACCAGGTACACACCAACATGTTCTATAGACATACCTAATCCTGACGAATGGTAAACCTGTGAGAGGGAGACGCATGACCCAGTTTCTCAGTTTTAATCCATTGTGTGAATGTTGAACTAACTTAGTCTTTGGTTCAAGCAAGCCTGCAGCAAACTTGTTAAACTCCCTCGACATCCAAATGATCGTGACTTCTCTGACATTGTCAAGGTCCTCAGGTCTATGTATGGAGGGCGGGGTTGGGGGTGCAGAAAGAAAGAGGGCACTTGAGAGGGAGATTGAAAGAAGGTGCTGAAACCAAAGAGGAGGAGTGGAGATGAGATGGAAGATGATGGGAGGATGAAAAGAGAGATACACAGGCAGCAAAAGTTATTCAGACACAGAGTGGAAGCAGATGGGTTGTGAAAAAAAGAGATGGCGAGAGCGAGTAGAGGAGGATGAGAAGGAGGTGACAATCTGCATTATTCAAACTCACTGAAATATTCACTAAGCTCAGAGTCACGCGGTTTCCACTTAAGGCTTTATTTAGTTGAGCTGGGCGTCAACCATTAGTTATGCACAAATGCATCTGTGACGCACAACCTCGGCTTAAGATGGTTTTGATTTTTAGAAGGCGGCTGAACAAGAACTTTCCATTGTCAGGTGTGTTTCGGTATGAAATAGTTTCAGGCATTTTTCCCTCAAGAAAAGAAAAATGTTTTTGAGAACCGAGGCAACCTGAAAATGAAAATGTGAAATGAGCTTTGTTTTATCATTTAGTTATTGATACAAAAAGAGATTAATTGTAATTTATGGTGAAATAATTTCTTATGATTAGTTGTTTGAAAAAAGAAAATGCTTTATAAATCTCTGTCTTATGTTTTATTTTTTTTAAATTATGTTTTTGCATCTGTACCACAAAGTTCCCTGCTTTTTCTTTGAATATTTTCTTGTTATCTTAGGTGGAGTTTGAGGACGGGTCTCAGGTGCTGGCTAAAAGAGAAGATGTCTACACTTTAGATGAAGACTTACCTAAAAAGGTGAAACGTAGACTTGTAAGTATTTGTTTATAGGAAGCGCATAAACTTAACCTCATAGTCTTGATACTTTAACAGCATGATTGTTACATTCTCTTGCCACCTGGAATGTTTTCTTATTTACCCGTTGCTGTTTTCTCTCATCTCGGTTTTTAGTCCACGGCATCAAGCATGCGTTTTCAAGACGCCTTCTTCACAACGCAGGGGGAAAGGAAACGCCAGAGAACACCCAATTCACGCTTCCAGAAAGACTATGTGGCCCTGCCAGGCCACCGTACTACTGCCAAAAGCACATGGGAGCAACGCAGCCACAAAGGGAAATGAAGTCATGGAGAAGGATCAATGACCAATGAATGCACTGAATCAACAGTGAGGCGTAGAGGGGAGGTTGTTTGTGTTGGTGTGATTGTACGTGTGAGTACGCTTGTATGTTAGTCTGGATGTGCTTCCGTCTTATTCATTGCTGTGAATGGATCAGAGAAAATTATGTAAGAGTGGGTGATTTTTGGGTGAGAGGGATGTTAACTTGTACATTAAAAATCAGTGATTGGATGTGATGTCAGCTGGAGAAGGATTCTGATTGGACAGCTGCACTCTGGAGTGGGTTAACCGAGGGCATTGATGCCTCAGTTGCCTCGCGCTTTCACATCCGTCAGGGAAAATAAACGTGACTTGCATTTGTCACATCACCGTTTTTTGAAATACAAACTTTTTTCTTTGTACATGAAGAATTCACAAGTGAGATTTTTCTAAATAGCTTGCCTATGGTAGCTTTTTGGGGGTCTGTTATTTCAAGTTTTGATTTTGAATATTTATGCACTTTTGCTTGTAGTATTTTCCTCTTTGCTTCCTGTTTGTCCCCGCATGTTTAACATCGTCTCCTAACTGCTTCTGCTGGGCCGAGTCCAATAAATCTACAATGGCTTCCTCTCTGCATTTTACCATATGGACGAAATTATGAGGATTATTTTATTTTACACTGAAAATGAATCACATCTGAATTTTAAAAGAGCTAAGAAAAAAAAATTGCCCACATGTTAATCACCTCCTCCAGATGAACGATTCAGATTGGAAGTCATGCCTTCCTGGTTGGATTCTGCACCCAATTAGAGTGAAATGCTACTGTTGCTCTGTTGGATGAAACACGCTGTTGAAATTATTTAAAATTTGTATTTATTTTTGGCTTGCTATAGTTAAACTATTGCTAACTGCTGTAAGGAAAAAAATAAAAAATTACATATGTTTTTTTTATTTATTAATTTGACCGTTCTTTTTTTTTTTTTTTTTTTAAATCATTTAGGAGTGAAATTGAAAATTGCAGTTACAGTGGAAAAGGTGATTTATGTCATGCTGAAATCAATACATATGGCTAATACATCATTTAACACAATGACAAGTATTAAAACTAGAATAATAATTTGAATATCACATACATGATCAATTATTTAAATATAAGCTGCATTACAATGATTATGTCAAAAAGAGTGACTTTCAACTACTGGTGGTTTACAGATAGCACAGATTCAGTTCAGAGAGAGTGAAAGTATAACTGCACTTGTTAGTAAGTTAAATTTTTATTTCAGGTCCTCTTTTCTGTTGGGGTTTGAAAGACAAAGTTAGTTGAAACAGATATGTATCAGTGTGTGTACGATTAATGAATTTATTTTCCGCAGTTGTAATGTTTAAAGAAATATCCGTAGAATGAAAAACTACTTAGCTACAAGGGTAAAACACATTTATAAGATTAGCTGAGATGCTGCCTCATGCTGAAAAATGAGTGCTCCCACTGGATCTGCCTTTTTGCTTAAATCAGGTCCCTGAAAACACTGGCGCCACTGAAGGGCTGGCCAGGAGGCGGGGCCTGGCCACACTAACGCAGTCACTGCCCCTCACTCACGCCATTATTGTGAAGTCATGATGTTGACTGTACCAGCATGACTTTATGCACATCAGAGTTAGTAACATTAGGTGTAACATAAGAAACCAACATCAGTATGTGATTCATTAACTCTCACACTGATGTGGTTTTTAGCAAGTGTATATATATTACAACAGCATAACAGAACTCCTGAAACTCAGTTATGGCTTCTGGTTGTGATGTGGCACCTCAAGATGTTCTGTAGCCCCTTTGGCCCCAAA
This sequence comes from Naso thynnoides, assembly GCA_029783665.1. NCBI lineage: Eukaryota > Metazoa > Chordata > Actinopteri > Acanthuriformes > Acanthuridae > Naso > Naso thynnoides. Next base: position 16,109,300 of record JAQLOL010000019.1, on the reverse strand, counting down.
ACTATGAAAAATGTTTGGGTGCACCACAGGCTGAGAAGTAACCTGGCACAACAGGCGAGGAGTTCACATCCAGCAAGTACGAGTGGCCATGGTGAGGTTTTAGAAAACTTCCATGGAGGCCACAGCCTGCTTCAGATGTGTCTTTGTGATACTGCAGCCAAGGCTAGAACACAAGTCCTCCATGTAAAACAAACAATTTCAACTCCATGTCTTTCAAGTGGTTTATAAGCATGGCCATACTGGACATGCACACCACTCTGCTGTCTGGTCTTGGCATGGCTACTTCGGCCTATAAACAAGGTGACTCATTCAAGGTAATAATGCAGAGTAAAACTGTCTTGTTTCTGGCAAAGTTTTTTTATGTTGAATGTAAAATTTTAGCCCACTTTTCTTCTTTTGTGGTGCATCACCTAGGAGATATAATGTCACCTGCCAGACAGTTAGGGGCAGAACACATCATCTCTTGATTGGCCTGTATGTGTTACACTTTAAACATGTTGAACAAAGCTGCATTGCCATGGAAATGTGTTACAAGACTGGGGCCAGAGAGCCAAATGCAGAAGCTTATGTTGCTAAAGGCTGAGTGAATCTTCAGAGAACCCCATGCAGTCTAACAGAGAAAATCTGGAAGTGGTGGGAATTGAGCTAATGACAGCTCATGGCAAATGCAACAGTGCTTCAAAAGCTGCACAAAAGACGTCAAACTTTTCTGTCTGAGGCCCTGAAGCCAGTCAGTTTTTTCTACAGCCCGGTAGAGATGTTGAAAGACAATACATTACAGTTTTAAGTCAGGCATGAATGAGCACAGCCCTTTCAGCTGCAGCTCTCTGCTCACTGCAGACTGTAGCCTGATCGGTTTCCAGCATGGATTTAACGAGACTTAAAGTTTACATGAACGCATGAGCCCCGTGAGGCCACACTGCTCATTAGGAAGGCAAAAAGTTGCTGAAATATTTTTTGGATAATGCGAAATAAATAAGAGATCATGTTGCCATTCGTGCAGTACACACAAGGGGGAGAGAAATATGTAAATTATGGCCTGAGGGAGCCACTATAGAAAAGGTTGTTTATTTGTACATTTGCCATTTTAGGACATCTTAGACGCTGCTTGTCAGGCTCACTTTAGGCTTGTTCCTCTACTGTAGTTCCATGCCATTCTTCAAATGAGGAATAGGTTAAATTTATTGTCTGGAAGCAGAATAAATACATTAAAATGCCTGACAGCCTCACAGTGGCTCCACCCACACAAAAAGCAGTCCAGGTCAGGTGGAGGAAAACTGGAGTAAGAAAGTGTATTTTTTACAACTGTTACAGAGCGACGCGCCTACAGTGTTGGGCAAGTTACTCGGATTACTTTTCTATAAAAGTAGTACATTTACTTTACTTTCATTACTTTGTATCAAAACAATTCAATACATTACTAGTCGCTTTATTATATTACTTTTGTAACCCAACAGATTTCCTAAAAAGTGACACACAACCTGTTTTGTCAGTTTCCAGAGCTTAATCCACTTTATAAAACTTTTTTAATATATATGAGGATGGATATTTTTGTCAGAGATCAGGGATGCAGCTAGTGCCAGCTTGCAGATGGTCCTTTCTAGTGATGCAGTAACTTGGATAAGTAGTTGTAATCTAATTACTGCTTTGGCAATTTTAATCCCTTGCTTTACTGGTTACTGGGAAAGGTAATAAAATTAAAGTAGTGTGTTGCTGCCCAACCGTGCACACAATGAATTGAACTTCCTGTTCCCTCAACTCAAAGTCCTTGTTTCTGATTTTTTTTTAAATAGACTGACTTCATACCTTTCAGGCACTCTTGTTTTCATTTTATTTAACTGGAATACTGTAAAATAATACCTCTGCTGTGAGTGTCAGCTGTCACACGGAAGGGGGCCCGTATTTCATTTTTACAGCCGCACTTTCTCCAGTGAGTCTGAAGTTTTAGCAAGGTCAAAAGTTTTTTTTACACAATTCTGAAACAACTGAGAGCAAGTGCTGCTCGGAGGACAAGTAGTTATGTGTGGTTATAATGGTCGCATCACTGACTTAGTCATTTAAAACAACACAAACACCGACTTTGTCCTAATCCTAATGGTTTCTGTAGCATTACAGGACAAACTTTTAATCAGAGCACTTACTGCTAATGTAAGATGTACCGAGTCTGCATTTAAATCTGGTGTTTATATCCAAAAATAATTTCTTTCACAATTAATATTGCTTCAGTTGCTTTCTGGCATGGTCATTTGAAATCCTGCCATTATTCAAATCACGACAATGTCACTTACAGTCTGAAGTCTTCACTGACAAAATGGCAAAAACAGTGATTATTTCACTTGAGTTTATTTGTAACAAATGAAACCTGTGTCGACAGAGAACAGAAATCCTTACAGACCTGTTTTTCCATTTTCACACGCTCCGAGAAACAATGTAAGAAAATAAAAAGCACTTGTTGACCCGGAGCAGAAAACAAAACAAAAAAAAGAAAAAAAAAAGAAAAGAAGTTTACATTTACAGACCAATTGGAGGTAACTGATCCAAGTAAAACACCATATTTTCATTTTATACAATTTATAAACTCCAGTTTGATCCATCTACATGTTACATTGGGGGGGTAAAATAGAACACTTTTTTTCGTGAAACTTCTCTTTTGTGGTACAACAAATCCACAATGTGATGTATTGCACATACTGCTGTGCCATAAACTGTGATTTCAGGTGCATCCTCGTTATACTCACTCTGTATATCTGATAGATCTTAATTCACTTTCAATCATTTATTTATTCATCTATTTATGCTTTTCAATTACTCTCTGTGTTTTGTGTTATTTACATATACACAACCATGTGAGCAATACAGGGTCCATCTTTGCTGAGTTCAAGTAAAACTCCTTTAGGGGGGAGGGGTGGGGGCTTATCAGCGATAATAGGATACTAGTATTAGTGCATAGTACAAAGAGAGAAAGTGCAAGTCTTCCCGTAACAGGTGCGACCAAAGGGGCATCTCAAAAGTGGTACCATGCATACAAAAATGACGACAGGGTTACTGCAAGATGGTGGAAAAACTGTCAATGATCTCTTATAAGGTCAAGCGTCAATGGAGATACAAAAAGAAATGATGCTGTAGGTTCTGTGTCGTTAGAGACGTAGCACCTGAACTTCTTTCAGCTTTCGTCGTTAAGAGGAAACATGATAAAAATGTAGACATCAGAACGAGGAACACAGACGACTGATTTTAGGTGAAGGACTTCAGGTGGGACACTCAGAGCGCAACAGTGTGGTTTGTTATGCTGCTTTTTGTCCAAACTGACAAAGACAGCCACTGCCGTTCAGCTTTATATAGATTTCTACATAGCTGAGTAAGTATGACTTGTCTGAGCCAGCTCACAGTCGGCGCCAAAGTTGCTAGTGTGGCCAAAATTTGATGGCAGGCAAACTGAAGTCTGAAGGAGTATATATACACAAAGCTTGTGCAAGTGTCCCAGGAAAAAAGATGGCAAGCTGTCCACATACAAACTTTTTTCTGTTAGGCCGTCCTGCAAACAACCTATTTTAAAACCACTTTTTTTTTTTTGTCTGTAGGTTGAGTCCTCATGTGAGATAAGTTTGTTTTTTGATTAGAGGAGATGCGATGGTGCTGTAGCTGGGTTGAAAAGTAATGAACACAATTATCCAGCCAACACAAAGCCTTCCATACAAAATTTCACAGCCAAAAAACAGAACCTACGAGACACTTTCACACACCGGAACATAACAAAATCATATACACAGACATTCGGTACACATGTACATACGAGCATACGTACAGAAAATACACAAAAAACCCTTTAAAGTAACTTTATCAAAATAGGCGTGTAATATAAGGCACTAGAAATCTAAAATCAAAATACTTTTTAGATGCTGTTGGAAATATGAGTTTTGATCATTCGTCGGTTGCCATGACACACAGGAGGATGACATCATCAACTGTAGCTGTGACGTGATGAGAGATCTAAATCCTAAAAAGGTCAGAGGGTCATTGCTCTGTTCGCACACACTGAACGGTGGAGAGAGCTGTATCGAGCATTACATCCTTGTGTCTGGAAAAATGATGCACCATCATCAATATCGTCATAATAATGGCAAATAACTGCAGTTAGTGACTTGACACAAAAATATATAACACATCTACTTATTGCACACGGAATCAGACAGAGAGAAAAGTCATATGTGAGCATTCCAGTGAGAAAATTGTTCCTTCCCCCACCTCCCCCATCCCTCAACCCTCAACCCTATCCCACCCTCTTTTCTTCATCCCTCTTTCGCTCCCTGCTTGAGCAATCTTTGTGAAGCTTATTTGGACACATAAATACTTTTTTTCCATATACTGCCTTCTGTGCACACTCTTTGTAGTGTTTTATCTCTTTTCTCTCGACCTGCACACAGAACAGCTTGGCAAGATTATTCTTTCTGCTAGCAGCAGGGTGGATACTGTACCTCTGCGGGGACCCCGGGGATTTCAAGATGGACGCCTTCTGTGTCAACACAGACCCGAAAGAAACGAGGCTGAGAGTCCCGTGTGCATGCATGACGTGTGTGTGGGCAGAGAATATGGAGTGACACTCACTGGTGGTGTTTTTTCATAGAATTGTGAACATTTTTCCACACTAGATTCGATTGTACACTTTAAAACGGTACCATATCACTTAAAAAATCGCTACAGCTCATTGGATTACACAGAAAAAAAAAAGAAAGAATAAAAATGCAACTTAGCCTTTACGTGGTCAGTGGGGCAAAGTCATAAATCTGTAAAAAAAAAATAATAATAACAGAACCGTGCCACAAGAAATACACAGTTTTTAAAAAACAAGATAGTCACATATTTATAGTTTTTCTAAAAAACTAAATTAATGTTTTACTTTGTGGTATGCATTTTAAACCTCTCTTAAATTTCCCTTATCTCGTGAAGCATAAGGTTGAACTGGTGTTTTTTATTACTGTATGGTAGAAATATCTTCTTTTTGATTCACAGGAAACGAGAGTCTGTTTCCCAAAAAACAGAAAATAACACACTTCTCTGTGTCTTTTTTTTTTGGGGGGGGGGGGTGCTTGTGTGTTCTTCGTCTCTTTAATACTGTGTGCTTTGTGTTTTCAGTCTCTTATTGGCAATTCTCCGGTGCTCAAAAGTCCCACTTTTTCCAGTCCACGAGCTTCCAATCGATGGGGTTGTAGACCTCTTCTAGACAGTCCTCAAGTTAGAAAAATGAAAATTTCCTGTGACAGCCTAATACCGTAGCCGGGTTCTGTTTTTAGGGTAGTGATGCTACACTGGTGGTGGATGAGGTGAGAGTTCCACACCCAAGCAATGTAAAGCAATCTGGGTGCTCACAAAAGCACTGAAACAAATAAAAATCAACATCTGATCAAGTATTCTGATTGGAACAGTGGTTGAAGTTGCTTCTTCAGACTGACCAATGGGTGTGTTTGGGCTGAGGGTGGAAAGAAACACCCTTGTCAAGCAGGTTGCTATGGCTCAGTTAGAGGTGCTGTTTCTGGGTACGGGATAAGCCGATGCTCCCCATTCACTCTGCATGTGGTGGCGAAAATCTTCAAAGACACATCGCAGCCTGGTGCATTAATTCAGGCCGCGTGGGACCTAAGAGAACTGCACTAGGTGGGATGCGGCATGAGAGATGGCCACTGGGTTTTATGTTGCATAGTGATCAAAGCTTCCCAGGTACTCCAGACTGGCCCGGTAGCAGAACTGGTACTGGTCCTGGAGGGAGGCAAGAGCATATCAAGTAAGTGACAGAGAAAAAGAGACAGAAAAGCAGCATGACGGAATAACATCAGCAGGGAAAACTCACCTCGGTCTGAACGGTGGCGGGTCTCTGGGTGCGCAGCATCTTGACTGTCTGGAAAATGTCCACCACGCCCTCGTACCTCATCCTCTCCAGCACGATGCTGAGGGTGATGAATACACCAGTCCGCCCCACTCCAGCACTGTTGGTCGACAGGCGGAAACACGTTTACCGCTGGATACATTTAGAACCAAAGCACCTGTAGTCTTTTCCACTGCAAAGCTCTTGGCAGCAGGCACTTTTTTCTTATCACTGTGGTTGAAGTTCAAAGCAACCTGAGTCAAGCTGACTTGGTGATGTGAAAAACCTGCAAACCACTTATTGGTCACGTGAGATTGTGCACACTTATAACCAGGCTACTAGCAACAGAGACTGCATTTTACTCCCTCCCTTGACCCAGATCGACAGGCTGAGCTGATACTTAAAGGTCCTCTGTTGTAAGACTCTTTGTGTGCGTGGTGAGCGTGTGACTGAGCAAAAGAGAACAAGTGGCACAGAGTGTCATGAACGCGAGTGGGGCTGAGGGGAAGGTTTGCAGTGACACTGTCAGTTTGGCACTAAATGTACAGTACAGTTATAGTATATCGATGAATAAATACTGCAGCATATCAAGACCAAAGGAGAGCTCCCCTGTTGTTTTCCAGCTGCTAGAAAAGTAAAGGGGGTTCAGTGTCGCTATGACAATCAGCTAAAATCCCGCCTACTTTGAAGGATTTCCATCTGCAGTGGAAAACAAGTTAAGAATGAAAATAAACGAGTTGATCCGGGAATAGAGAAGTTTGTCCTTTGGCTATCTTATCAGCGACATATCTCTGATTTTTTAGCTCACGCATGGCAAAGATCAACCACAGTATGTATTATTATTGCAAAAAACAGGAGGGAAAAACCTTTCTTTTAGATCTTTTACAAAGAAAAGAACACATGCTCTTATTGCCTCATGGCTATGGCACTGATCTCTGGGCTTTTAACTGAATATTGCTGCTATTTCTGGCTTCTCATCCTCAGACCCAGCTGACACACACAGACACACAGACACACACACAGACACACACACACACACTAATGGCAGCAAGCTCTAAAACACCTAAACGTGGCCAGAAGGAGGAATCGAACCACTAGCCCTGCAATTAGAGGATGACCCATTCACCCTGTGAGCCACATCTGCTCCACTATTACCTTTGTGTTTCCTGTGCCCACTGCAGACAGTTATGCGGCTATGTTTGTATGATAGGATTACAACTGAAGTTTGCTTAAGGGCAAGTTTCTTTTAAAACAGATGTGAACAGGCTACAAGTAAAGGTTGGATATTTGCAAAACTTCAGAGCTGTGTATCAGGACCCTTTATCCTAAACACATCATACTGTATCATAATCGACTGTGGTGGTCAGGTATTTACAGGATATCTGATCAGTGCTTTTGCCCACGATGCATCTAAACCCTCCACATTTAAGACAAAATAATGAATAGATGAGATCTGCATCTTCTCTTTTTTTTTTACTGTTATTCGTCACAACAAATGCAGTGATCACAAAAAAAACGGTAGCGGGAAGAACAGCTCTTACCTGCAGTGCACAGTAATTGGCCCATCCTGGCCGAACTGCTCTTTAGTTTTGTGCACCTGGCCAATAAAATCAATGAATCCCTCCCCTGACTTTGGCACTCCTTGCTCCGGCCAATCTGTGAACTGGAACTGACGAACTGTCCGCGATTGGCCGTCCTGGAGGAAGAGAAATTTTTTTTCTTCTTGCTTTAATCACAGAATAGAGATAATACAATACAAATGATGCACACTCACACAGCAATGACTCACCCTGGCATCGGTCACTTTGAACTCTCGGAGGATGTACTGGGGCATGTTGTACTCAGCCATGGGATCCACCACAAAGTACTGGTACCTGGCTGAGCGCTCTGCAGGCCAGTACTGGTGGCACTTCTCCTGCAGCAGGACAGCAATGAGATTTCTGTTCAGATCTTTACATCATGTCTGAGGGATTCAGCACGTTAGAAGAACAATTTTCTTGCTACTTCATCATGAAAATATCTGCCTGGCTTCTGAAATTCATTATTCACTTGAAGATAGTCTTTGTGCCAGATTAGATCTGATGTTCATGAGCTATAACTCCCACCACTGCTTTGCTTCCATTTCCAAGGCTTTATATACTGTTTTCAATAGCTTAGACCTATATTTTTATGTTTTTATTCTAGATATTCACAAGAAGTTGATACATATTTGACTTAACATTTTGGTTTCCTCAAACATAAAAAATCATACTGTCATAAACAGTTGCTCCTGTTTTCCACTATAAAAGAAAACTGGTCATTACAGGTGACTGTACATGGTCCTCTGCGGAGAACAGCTCAGAATTTGCTTTTGCTAATAGAAGGTCAAGAGAACAATGGGGACAAACATGAAAGGGCTGCTGCTGACGGTGCTGCAGTTCAGGCAGTCCTTCAGCACAAATTAGTACACTTTTTTTTTTTTTTTTTTTTAAACAAAAATTTTAATTATAATACATTTCGTGATAATGCATGTAATGACTCATGTTTGGCCAGATTTGATGATTTTATCAAGGCCAAACTAATATTTCGGGTTGATGTGCGCTGAAAGCTTGTCTAATTTTAATCTCACCTAAAAGAATTTAATTAGAGTGGATTTCAAAGAGTTTTATTGTCTCTTTGCTAAGATTTTCTTCAAAGCCTTAAGACTCTTTGATTTACTTGATATCTCTGTAATTTTAGGCGCAAAGCTAGTCACTCAGCTAGACTGGACTTGCAAACCCCACCCTCAGTAGAATTGAAGGTTTGCTTTCCTGTTGAGTCAATCCATACCAACATGTACCCTACATAGTGTACTTGATGACATTAGTGTGTTCGTGTGTGTGTGTGTGTGTGCGTGTGTGTGTATGTGTAGTTGTATCCGTACCCGTCCCATTTCTCTCAGTTTGGTTAGCATGACTACTATGGTGGAGTTGTGTTCCCACAGCATTCTCCAGTAATCCTCTGTGGTCTCGGCCAGTGGGCCTTGGGTTGCTATGTAGGCCTTCTGCTGCCTACAAACACAAATAAATAAATTAGAGCTCCCTTTCATTAATTCTACTTCAAGTGAGTCGATACTCTGTTAGGACCTTTTGAATCTACATACAGTAGTGAAATGGACTAAACTAAAGATAACAGGAACATAAATGACAGCAGTTCAGATGAGTCTTTCCGACCTGTATCCATCAATGAAGCTAGCGTTGATGTAGTCGGATCCCTCCACTCCTCTGATTGGCTGCAGACACCCACGCGTGGTCTCATAGGGCATGATGTTCACAAGCCGGTTCTTGAACTTGTTGCATGGCAGGTTGGCACTCACAAACCGGGACGTATGGGCCTTGGCACTGGCCAGACGCTGGAACAGAGAAGAAATCAATATTTTATAACAAAACTTTTACAGGTTCTCTTGTAAGAAGGAATGTTGGTAAGAGAAGCAGACAAAACACTAAGTAAAGCAGAGGGAAAGGAAGAAAGATGGGGAGCAATAAAAACAAGGAGGGAGGAAAAATAAAGAGTAAGTTCAGACAAATTCAAAGAGCTCATTCAAATGTATTTAGCACAAGCTTTGGTTTTCCTCTGGCGTACCGGACAGCTGAAATTAGAAAATCAGCCTGACTCGACAGGCCTCAGGATATTTAGTCAGCCATGTTCAATTGAATAAACAAAGGAGGGGTGATGATATAGGGGGACGAGGGCAGCGGTCGGTTGGGAATGGGAGAGAGAATATAGTAAGATGAACGAGAAGAGGAAGAAGAAAATCAAGAGTCTGGGGGCAGGAAACCACAAGGCCCCACACTGTCTCAACGCACATATGTGAACCAAGAAAAAAGAAGAAGAAGAAAAAAAACCTCTGGAACACACACATTCATATGAATGCACGCAGACAGGCAGAAGTGAGCACATAGTGTACACTCCTTCTAACACACACGACCACTGGATGACATGGCTTCAAATGAAAGACAGAACAGCAGAGAACACCGCAGACTCAGACAGGGAGGGGGAAACAATGGGGTCTCACGAACTGAGCGTCGACCATCAGGGGCTACCGGAGCACTGTGGGAGAAACAAGCAAGAACCAGACAGACCGAGCTGGAAAATCCCACATCAACCGCAAGTTCACCAGTTCATTTGGGTACTATGAATCAAGTTTCCAGTGCCAGCGATAGTAATTCTGTCATTCAGTTTGAATTTGACTCGGTCTTATCAATAAAGTCTGGCACGCAGGAAACTTTTTATTGCTTTGATACATGCCATTAAGAGCACCGTCTGTTAGGCTTGGATAACATCTTGCCCTATTGGCAACCTCTTTAAACTCAAACAGTAAGCACTCTGTGAAAGGAAACAAAAACAGTACATCTTAATAGGGTATTTGGTTTCCTAAAGCTGCCAGAAAAGCTTCATTTCTGTCTTTTCTCACACATATGCTTCAACTTTCTGGGATTTTTATTTGAGGGATGTGATGCGGCTCCCCCATGAAAAATTCCATCCTTTTGGCATTGCGTGGATGAAGGTGGAAAGTGCCCTCTCCTTCAAGTGTTTGAGTGAGATGAAATCTGGTGACTAGGACAACCTTGGCATATGTTTTACATCAATAAAAGGCTGAGCAAACAGTTTGGCTAGGGCTCGGTTCATTGTCATTCTGAGAAGGCTAATGCCATTAGGACAGGAATGTTGGAGCATAGGATGAGGGAGATTGCTTAGAGTGGCTTTGTGTTTACTTTGCCTTCAGAGCATCTAAGCAGACATAGACTATTCCAGGAACAATTTAAGCCGCCTGCATACAGCATATACCTGTATGACTAAGAATGATTTTCTTTTCACCCCAGCCAAACCAGACGAGAACTCATCTGACGGGGAGTAAACATCACAGTATTAGCAAAAAAAATCGTGAGCACTTCCAAAAAAGTACGTAATGATGCACAGCAACCAAAGTAAACAGATGCATCAAATTATGTGTATTTTTATTTGTATTTGCTATGGAGCTTGTACAAAAGACAAATATATATATATATATATATATATATATATATGTAAATA
>JAQLOL010000019.1:16067281-16098288 GCA_029783665.1 Naso thynnoides | reverse complement strand
ATACATGCAGTTTTTAAATTTGTTGCTCCCTCCCTCTGAAACTTTCTCCCCAATACCTCAGACGTTCTCCCTCATTCTCATTTTTCAAAATTCCACTCAAAACCTACCCAAACCACCTATTTACATTTCTTTTATTATATGATTCATCAGTAACCCCCCTTTTCTCATTTTTGATCATTGTAGTTGTTGCTGTAGTTGTTTTTATACGTATTTTATCTTATATTGCTTTGGTTATTGTGTTATCGTCTTTTTCCTTTCCCTTATAGAGTGTGGTTGAGTTCCTTTGAAAGCACTAAACTGTATTATTTTCTTATTTTTGGTTTGTAAATCAATTGGTCACTGGTTGTTGCAATAACATTGTGTGATGTAATTCTTATTACTGAATATTTTTTGTCACTATTTTTAGAACTTGTATTTGTCTTTGGATGCTGCTTTTTTTACTTGATGTATGTGCATTTGTTTTTTTTTTTATGGAAGCTCTGCATATAATGAGTTTACAAATGTACATTTTGATGGCAATTTCTGTTCAGACTGAGAGATTACAACAAAGAGTTTCTTTCAGGAGTTTAATACATACACTTGCAAGCCAGCCCCTCAACCAACAGCATGGAAAGCCGCAGGCTGAGAGAGCAAAGCAGGCTTCCTTTGTGGTCAGTCTCATAGAGAGGGGCCAGAACAGTTGTGTGACATAAGTCTCACACGGTGCAGTTTGACAAATCAGGCCACTGACCACTTGGTGACCACTTAAAATAGACAGTAAGACTGACAGCAACACTAGGTCAACAATATTTCCTCCCATGACCATTTTCGTACGAGTATTTGACTTTTCTGTTGTTGTTTTGATAATCTGTATTAGCTAGTTGCTAATCACTGGAAGGTTCCTGACTGCTGTTTCAAAGGGGTTCACACCCACAAAAAGTCTCAGCAACACTATGGAAAGCAAGCTCCTGTTGCTGCTGTCCATCACTGAATGTGACGTGTTATGTACTTTTTCATTAGTTATTTTGGGATTTCTGTGTAGGGACCCATTATAACAATTTGTTATATGTAGACATTTTGTGTTGCATGCCAGTAATTCTATTTGAGAAATGTTACAATTAATAAAATAGCAGAAATAAATAAATTTCTTAATGACAATCTGACAATTTCACTTTGAATTCCATCGAGCTCCCTAAATGTTTGAAACGGCCAATATGACCTTTCTCAGAGGTTTTATATTAACCTGGAGTTTTCTGGCCTGAGTTATTTGGTCTCTCTGTGTCTGCCCAACAAACTTCTAAAACTGTGATGCTTTCTAAAACCCTTGGTAGAACTCTCTTACCCTGGATTCGGAAGGTGCAATCCCATAATCTCCTTCAAATCCAACCATCCATCCTGAGTATATGAAACTCTCAGAGGGGGAACCGCTAACAGCCCTGGGAAAGATGCTTAGCGACTATCAAGTTCAGAAATTCAAGGTTCATACATACTGTATGTCCTTGTGGAGAAGGCTGTTCTCAAGCTGTGTCAAGGGAGAGCCCTTTTCTTATAAACATCCTCAGCAGCTACAAAAGGGATCTGAAGGTATAATTTCTTTTTCAACTGGTGATACTATGATTCTTTTACATACTGAAATTCAACTTATAAGTCAACATAGATCAGAAGTGCTGGAGCTGTGAAGGCACAGTTCATTTAACTTTATGATGCAATATTGATTTTTATAAGTTCAGGAAGTAAAATTTTGAGATCCTTGTTAACCGGCCTTCTTTCTGTCACTTTTTTTTTTTGGGTACTTTTCCAACAGACATAAAACCTGCCAAAAAGGAGGAGTTAAACATTTGGGGAAAAACCCTTCTTCTTTTTCTCGCCAAGAGTTCACTATGAAGTTGGTGCCAGGAGCCATTTAGCTTAGCTTAGCATTAAGACAGGAAAAAAAGGAAACAGCTATCCTGGCTTTGTCAAACGATAAATAAATCCACCTACCAGCACCACATAAGCTCCTCATTAACATGCACTTTATGTACAAGCCTGTTGCTTGGCCAGGTGCACTGACTTCCTTGAATCTCTGCTAGTTGCCTGGTAACATCATGGTGATAAAAAGACTCCAGGAAATCCCTTTGGTCGGCCAAGAACCTGACATATAACCTCCATAAACCATTACTTATCATTTATCATTTCACTTTCACTTTTACACTTGTGTTTTTTTACAAATAAGGCAAACGACAGATACAATTTCTGATTCCAGTCTTTCTGCTAAGCTAAGATGGCCTCAGCTTTATATTGAATGGACAGACAGTAGGCTAGTATTGATCTTCTCATATACCTCAGCAAAGAAAATAAATAAGCATATTCCCCACAATGTCAAATTTTTCCTTTAATTGTGAATACTTCTTCTATATAGAGTTTCATGGGGCACTAGGGAGAGTTTGTTTTTAGTAACACCATATCAGAAGAGCTCTGGACTGCCATAAGATCGAGGTTGTCGGTGAGGTGTGTGGTATAATGGACAACAAAACCAAAGCCTGCAAGTCAAGCAACGCAAACGGGTTCAGCAAAATAAAAGACCCCAAGGCAGATGCTGAGGTGGACTTCTTGCCATTGAAATAGTGAGTAATATTAGCTGGTTTGTTTAGTTATGTGTCTGGTGTTGTTGCATTTGCTTGATGTTCAGCTGTGTTAGCAAAGTCGCTAGCTCTGTTGTTTTTAATCATATGTCAAGTCAGCCCATTTTGACAGAGAGTGAATGTAACAGCCAGGTGTTAGCAGTATATTGTCTCTGGTTCAAGTTAAGATAGCTTATTTCATGGCTTTTTTGAATACTCTACTCTGATTGATTAATCAGGTCATTCTAAGGTCTGTTATTTCTGTATAATAGAAATATATATATAACTGCTATGAAAAACAGACTGTTGTTAGGGACACTGTTCAGACCCAGCTCATCCATGGGCTATGGAGGTTCTCGTCCTGTTACATTAAGCTGTGGAAAGAAGTCCAGTGTCTGTGTGTCTATCATCCCTTCACTGTGCTTTGTGAAAAGCTGAAGTGACAGACTGAGGATGGCATGTTTTCATTGCATTAATCAATGTCACAGTTTCAGGCACGTCTGCTGGTTTGGAGTGTTTATTCTTTAACAACAGAGCTTATTGCCCACTGTTGCAAGTGTAGCATGCTGCCTCTAAGAGAGTGTTGCTAAGCAAAGGTGAAAGACCGGTGAGTTGCATGCCTGTGGAGCGATTGGAAGAGAGGCGGCAGTTAGCAGTTAGCTTAGCACATACTCAGTTGTTTCGTTGAACTGTGCCAACTTAAGTTGTTTGCAAATTAAGACTGCAGCTTCTCAAGACGAAAGTCTCGGATCTTCCGTGTCCTGTTTGATTACTGCTAGCAAAGTGAAGCAGCAACAACTTCAGCCCCATTTCCCGACCACACTTAATGTTGGGGTCAAGCATCACCCTGTTGGGTTCATTTCGAAATAATGACCTGCTCAGTCAACATTACCCCTCACTTGGCATGCTGCTGTTCTGTGTTGTGTGCAAGTCTTTGACTGTCACTTCATTGAGTTTTCAGAACATAAAATTGTAGTTACCACGTTTATTACAACTGACAATAATGTTATAGAAAGATATTTACTTGTATTTATGATTGAGATACAATTAGAAACAGCGGGTGCACCAAGACGCAGAAATTACCAATTTCTACATCATGAGATTTTACTCTCCATGTACAAGCCTTTGATGTTTTCTATTACAAACACAGTGACTGCATGTTGTACTATTGCTGGACCATCTTTAGACACTGATAGACACTTAGACACTGATTGTCTTCCTGAAGAGTGAGGAGGCACTAAGTATCTAGCCTTTTGCTCCATATTCAGGGATGCTAGCTGAACCCGATGTCTGTGTAGTGATAGGAATGACAAAGGTGACTCTTGCTTACAGAGACCAGTGATGTGTTTCATTAATATCATTAATTGTTATTTTTTGGTTTATCATCATGAATCAGTTGGACCAACTTTTACAACCTTCAAGGACATGCTGATTAGTCCTCACCTTGAACTCCAGCTCCATGCCGGTGACATTCTCCCCTGGTTCGATCTGCGTCAATCGCTGGATGTACGAGTACAGGTTCCTGGCAGGAACCTCTGTGTTTCCGCAGGTCACAGCCTCCAGGAGCGCATCGTGAATGAAGATGTACTGGTCCTCTGTCTGGACCATGTAGTTCCTCTGGGAGCGCATCAGTGTGACGTGGCCATAGATGTCGATGGTCTTCTCGTGCTTGATTCGCTCCGTCATGGCATCGATCACGATGAAACAGCCGGTGCGACCCACTCCAGCACTGCAAGAGGGGAGCAAAGGGGAACAGACAGTGATGCGATTTTCTTACGTAACCTGAGGTGTAAACTGTTGAACAAATTATTTCCCTGAGTGTGTGCTCAAACTTGGTATAAATCTGGTCCTTGCTGGATATTGCAAAAGCTCTAACATACTGTCCCTAAATCAACTAAGTATCACAAAGATGCCAGCCAGCAATATTTCCAACAAAGGACGTAAAACTTGACATCAGCGATGAGTCAGCATCACCGTCTGACTGGCATTAGGAAGATATCCTGTCCTATCGACACACAATCCAGAAATATAATACAGTTAGCTGCCCACCCAAACACTTCACATTTCTGCTGTGCTAGTACCTGAATGGTGAAACAGCCTGACCAAGCAAGTTTCTGCAAGTGAATAAAAACCTCTTTATATGGTTAAATTAATATCTATAAGTGTGTGTGTGTGAGAGCATTAGCGTGTGTGTGTTGTTCAGGTGGAATGAGATTTGGTCCATTGTTTGATACAGAGGCTGGTTGATACGTTAAGGCACATTATGATGGAGTCTTGCCGGGATAATTAAATTTGACTGATAATCCTGTTAGATACTCCATCTGACTGCTATGGAAGATTAGGAAGAGCTCCTCTCCTGCCAACCTTTTCACCCGCTCCTCCCGCCCTCGTCTCCCTGCCTCTTTATCTTCACTCTAAGTACCCTTTCAACACTCTAACATCGGCCCCACCACTTTTTTGCTCTCACATTTGTACGTTTTTTTTTAGACTCCATTTTCTCCCCATTTTTCCTTTTCTTTAATTCATCATTTCCATTGACCGTGTCCTGGATTTGACCTTCCTCTCTCTCTCTCGCACGCATCTTCTCCTGTAACTCCCAATCCCTCGCTAACTCTCCCTCTCAATCATCTCTCAATCCCCTTTTCTTCCCTTCCCTCTCTTCCTTCCACGTCTATACCTCACTAATTCTTCTTCCCAAGAGCTTCTACTTCTATCTCCGTCCCTCCCTCACTTCCTCATAAGAGCAAATAGCAGCTCTGGCGCATGCCACTGTGCCAAAACTGTCATGACAAGCTTCCAGAATCTTTCTCCAACAGGCATGAGCCTCCTGCTGCTCAGACAGAAGCTCATTTGAATATAAACTTATGAACTCAGATCTACCAACAGCTTCAACACTAAACAGTTAACGCTGACAGCTACTTAAGGAAACAGGGTCAGTGTGGTGGCCACTGTTGTTGCTAAACCTTAGAGATGTTGGAGGTTCTTTGGGGAGGAATGTGGTCGTTTGAGCCAGTTGGGATGGTTTGGGGTTTGCATAATGGCAGGTCAATCCCATTTCAGTTCAGGACAATTGAATGATTTTATACAAGTGCTTTTGGACTCGTGTTGATTTTCACAGACTCCCAGGCTTTTGAAAATCATCCTGCCAAGTAAAACCCACGATAACACATAAGTGCTTCATGCAAGCACACACACAGAGTCAGGACCAGATTTTGCTTCCTTTTCAGCCCAGGACCACTGGATCATAATCTTTGGTGACTATACAAATTACTTTGGTGCGGTAAAATGATCAGAAATAAATCAAGAAGAAGACATGGATGAAGCAATGACAGACAACACACCTGCAATGAACGACCATGGGTCCCGCATCTGGTGGGTTGCAGGCCTTGACCCTGCGTAGAAAAGCCAGGAAAGGGGTGGGGTGTTCGGGCACCCCGTGATCTGGCCAGGCTGTGAACTGGAAGTGACGAACCTCACGCTTCTCATTGGAGCCACTCTGGACAAGCAGATAGATGGAAGAGTTAAATGGAAATGTGGTAGAAATGTACTTTATTGTATACAAAATGTATGCGTTAACTGCTGATTGATGGCCAAGTCGCCCACTAGAAAAGACAGAGGGATCATTGCAACCTTTGTGTACTCTTTGACATCAGAGTGGTTCCAGACTGTCTTGTCTTAAAGATTAGAAGACCTTTGGGAGTCTCAATTTCATACAATATGATGGAGTCTGGATTCTGACAAGACAAGATAGCAAAGACGAGCCTCCTCTAAATAATCTTGTTTCTTGAGTACATCTACCCTATAGGAAGTTTTTTTGCCAAGCGAGAGACCTATGCAGCCACTGCAATTTGCTCTCTGGCGCCAGTACTTTATTAAATACATTCATTAAGCCAACGCAGACTGACTTTTGGTGGTCCAGTGACTATTTACGGCAGCAGGATGCTGTAAAGTGGGATTGACTAAAAACAAATTACAGGGTATGTGTCATAGTGATAGAGGAACATGTCACTTAAAACAACAATGTGGCTCACTGATGTGTTGTAATTGTTTTTTGGGAAACAATGGAGGCCTGTGGCAAGGAATAAGCTGCAGTATATCAGGCTCTGGCTACACAAACAATGCTTGGTAGAATAATTTATTTTTGACTAGTTTGTTTTTCTAGGATGAGAAAAAAGGGAATTATAAAATATCCCCATACTTATCTCTCAAAAGCGCAAAAACAATTCATGTCACGCATAAATACTGGTAAATACTGTTGGTTGACTGAACCCAATATTATGTGACAAATCACTTTAAAATCTCATTGGAAGGAGCAAAAATGAACGAAGAAGTTTAAAAAATTCTGTTCATATGCTGCTGTTTGTCACGTTGGGTCCCAGATACATGTCCCCGCATGGCCACAAAACTGAGCGCAAACACAAACAACTGTGCATAAATATTTCATCAGATCAATACACACACGACCCCATTGCACGCCACTGCACATGTCATGTTACCTTGTAAAGAGCGAAGGTCCTAACAGAGTAGGTGGCCAGCTCCACTGTGTCCAGCAGAGTGACCTGGATGAGGCCGTAGGTCTCTGTGCCTCGTGTCGGCCAGTACTGATCACATTTCACCTACAAGGGAAAAGGGGAGTAGCTGTGAGAAATGCAGAGTGGTTTGTACATAAACCCGTATATATATATGTCTGTACACATGTTTGTGAAGGAATAAAGACAGGCAGAGCTGGGGTTGTGTGTGTGCATGTGTTCCCAGGAAAAAAAAAAGGAGGGGAGTGTCGAAACAGATCAGAGAGTTTGCAGAGTTCAGATGGTTATGTTTTTTTGAAAACTGTGCACAAAGCAACGACCCAGCGTGTGAAAGAGGTCTTAGTAAGTGTTTGGAGTGAAGAGTGATAAAGAGAGAGAGAGAGAGAGAGAGAGAGAGAGGAGAGAGTTCTGCTTTCTGGGGTGTGATCCTGCTTTAGTTATTTCAAAGACTAGAGAACTGTGTGGCATGAGATTTCCATTTCTCACAAAGATCCACCACAGAGCTGGAAAAGCCAAGTAATACCAAAAGTTCAGCCCTCACATATTTGACACTGTACATCGCCCTACATTCCAACCTAACAATTCCCTACAAAACTACACCATGCACACCATCTCCCAGCACTCCCAACCACAAAAATACCTAGAATCCCCCTGTAGACAGCAGTCATATTTGTAGTTTTTCAGCTGAGCCTCGGAGATCACAGAGGGAAAAAAAAAAACAGAGGAGAGGGGTAGAGGAGAGGAGGGCCTTGGCAGAATCAGGCCAAACCAAACGTTATGTGCTGATCCCTCCAGTCCTCACATCAAAGACAGCAGGGAGCTCAGCTCAGGCTCGCTCTGCATTCCACTGCTCCAGACTGGGGATTATGCGTTTTGGCCCGGGACATTCAGGCTGTAATTACAGCTTTTCAACTGTTGTTTTCCCACCAGACCTTTAGACACTGTGGGGATGGGAATGGTCGTCCACGATGGGGGGCCAGACCACTGCTGGAGACTAAACAGGATCGCAATAAATGCCTGGTGTGACGACTATATTATCAATTGATATACAGGCTGACAGCCTGACTGCACCATGCTCTTGTGCGGTTTGATTGGAACTAAAAGGGAGAATACTGCAAAGATTTCCACTGTGGGGCCATCTGTGTTGCTGTGTTGTTCATGTGTGAACACATAATGGCATAATGTTGAGAGGAGTTAAATAAGATTAAATCATTTTCTCCAACAAGCAACCCACTCCTCCATCAAACAGTAGATGTGACAGAGAATAAACAGCTAAGGATATTCACACTGAATGTTTTCATTGTTACAATGTTGTGACTACTTTAATGAATTTAGAGCATTTAAAGGCTGTCTTTTAAAAAGTACAGATTTATCACGATTACAAGACAGCAGAAGTCTGCTTATAATTAAGTGCTCTTCACTATGTAGTCATCTGTAGAAGGACTAAAAATATTCAGAAATTTTCATTGTGTACAAAAATGTTTTTCGTCAACAGCCACATAGGGTGCATGATACGCAAAAAAATGTGCTCATTTTTTATAAAGACACAAAAATTTGTACAATTGCACATTACTGGGCACTGTACATTTTCAAATTTAAAACCACTGTAAATTTTCCTTGTGGTTGCCATGGAAGCCATTTTTATTTCCACCATAACTGTATTATGTATTCTGCATCACATCTTCTGAAACAAACATGATAACACCGAAAAGGTGATGTCCACCCCCATGATCTGATGGGCAAGGATTACAGTGATACCATATACAACGTCATAAACTGTTCAGGTGAATTGTTAATTCAGTGTGAATTCAGCGATGTGAGAATGGAATCACAGTATCCGAGAATGTAGGTGACACTTTGTAAAATCATGTTTGCTGCATACATGTCGTGTATAGTTTTAGAAAATTGCTCTTTAAGAGTAAAAATTTCAAAACTGACTGTTCACCTGAACACGTTACGATGTCACAGGTGGGGTCATTGTAATCCTTGACCATCAGATTGGAGTGGAGAGCACTTTTCTTTGTTATCATGTTTAGCTATGATGCAAAATACAGTTATGGTTGGGAGTAAAATGGCTGCTATGGCAACCACAAGACAAGTTTGCAATGGCTTCATAACTGAAAAAGTTCAGGGCTCTGAACTGTGCAACTGTACCAGTTTTCATGCCTTTATGAAAAAGTGAACGATTCACCTCAATTTTGGCACATAGCATCTGGACTAACATGTCAACTACATGACCGCTGGACAGGAAAACAGAAAAACAGTTGTGGGTGTGATCATGCAAACACTAGACACTAATGTGTACTGTTTCTGACCTGCAGTGGTCATAATAAAACACATATCAGCTTAACTATAAGTGCTTTGTGGTGGCTAAAAACATTTCTGCATTCTCACTCAATGGACTGGCTATTGTACAAAAAAGAGCACTGAATAGTGAAAAAAAGGGTAAAGAGAAAAGCATGTGAGGTGAGGTTGCATTTAAAAAGGGATTAGCAAAGGAGAGAAAGAGAGGTCTTGCCTTAGAGAAGAAATAAGAGGGCATCTGAGGGTTAAACAGACACAACAGAGACAGTTGGAAAAAAGTTGAAAGGATAACAGAGTTTTAACACAAGACAGGTTAATAGGAAAAGAAGCACAGATGAGAGGAAAGGATCATTTGCTGAACAAGGCTCTGGACATAATTGGTTAGCATTTAATTATGATTCATTCCTCAAGCAATTCTTGTTCATTTTATTCCAACATGACATTCTCATTACATTGAATTTTTACTCAAGCGCATATTCTGTTAACAACAGCAAAAGGCCTTGAAGCCAAATGATTTTCTAATTAATTACCAACCCCCGATTGAGCTGTGCTTGAAACGCTCAACATTCTACTATGTCATATTCTGCTGTATTCTATTCCGATCAGCAACAGGCCCACTTTAACTTCTCACTTAATCAAAGTGCTTCCAGCTTAGTCACCATAATGATGTCAGCTGCTTTTCTAGTTTATGATATGAATTATTTTTGTTCTCCATGAAGTGTTTCCTGGCTCTTACTCTCACATCCTCTTGTCTGCCCAGTTTTGCAGAATCCATTGACTCTACTGTCCTTTCATTGAAAAAGAAATGTCTTGTCTGTCTTGGATCTTCTTAGTGCTGTCAAAACACATCTTATCCTATTCTACCTTTATTAACTTCTAACCTAAATGTACTTTAGTCTTCTTACCTTCAGAAATGACCAATCTTCTACATCCTATCTTGCTCTTTTATACCCAGTCACTTTGCCCTTTCCTGTCTTTTAAAAACGTATTCCTCCTCTCTTATATGTCTGCATTTTAGTATATCCAATCCATTCGAAAATGCAGGATGGCTTTGCTAAACCAAGGACAAATAGCACTGCCATGCACAGCATTACCAAAGTATGTTGCTTTCTGATGTAACATGGCAAAGATGCCTGCCTTTCTCTTTGCTTGGGATGTAATGATTGTAGAAGTGTTTGTACTATGTCTTAGGTTTTTGGTCTTTATTGTAAAATATTCATTGCTGGCAATAAAATTTGCAAAAATGTGTTTTTGTTTAAGTTTGCAAAATTTATATGGTCATAAATCCAGCTGTTATCCAAAATGTAACATATGTATCATTTACACCAGTTATAGTACAATTCCTTGAACGGTGTGGCTAAAAAAAGGTGGTCAGCATATCATTTGTTAACTGATGCATCACGATATAAAGAGCATTATTTATAATAAATTTTTTTTGTGGCCATGCAGTTAGGATTCCTGGTTTCCACCCAGACATGGTCATGTCTTCCAGGCAAATTTATTATGCTGCCACAGACCCTTGTACTTTCACAGCACATTTTCTACATCAATTAGGGCCCGGCAAATATATTGGTTTGCCGATATTATTGGCCGATATTGGCCTATTGCAGATATATCAGTATCGGTGTATATGTTCTCCGATAACAGTTTTTTAAGGTTGGAATAAAGGCTTGGAAGAGAATAAAATGGTGTAATCATGTAGTTTGTCCAGCAGAGGGCAGTCCATTATTTAATCAGTAATAAATTAAGTGTTAGCTGTTCACTGCGTTGATGTTTGGAAGAAAGTTTGTTAGATATCATGCCTTCATTGCATAAATTTGTCACACTAGTTTGATAACCACATTCAAAATATTATACAGAGAATATTGGCCAATATATTGGATTTTGGAGTTTTCTTACTCCCTTATATCGCTATCAGCCCCAAAAATCCCATATTGGTAGGGCGCTAACATCAACCCTTTAAATACAGTAAGCAGCACAAATTTGACCTCTTCATGGAAATTCTACTGTAGTTGGTGTTGAAATGTTACACACAGCATTTACCTTCATCCCTTAAAGTCCTGCCATGTCATACTCAACTCCATTTATTTCACTTTTATTCTGTGCTGCTCTACAGTACCTCTGTAGTCTATCATATTAAATCACTAGGCGCTAGCTTATCAGTTTCTTTCCCCATTGTAATATTTATCTGTTCTCCTCCTTCTGCTGCGCTGTCCTGTCCTTGCTGTCCCACACTCCCATATTATCCCATAGCCTTTTTCTTACCCGTGACTTCTCTTCCAGCTTGGTCATCATGATAATGTTGGCTGTGTGCTGCTCCCACACCATCCGCCAGAACTCCCCGAAGGTCTCAGGGAGGGATCCCTGAGTGGCGATGTAGGCATTCTGACGGCGGTAGCCATCAATGTAGTTCGCATTGATGTAGTCACTGCCTGGGACACCTGCACAATGAAGAGAAAGTGGAAGTTAAAGAGGGTGGAGCAAGAGGAGGAGCGTAGGAAAGGGATGCATGTATGGAGAGGAGGGATATGAATTGTGAGGTAAGAGAGAAAGGGAAGAATAAACAGCGGCAGGGTGAACAGGTGGGTGAAAGTCCAATGCGTCATATTAAGGATAAATGGCAACAGAGGATGTGAGATCTTCTCTTTCTGTGTAATTTTGTTTGTGGATGAACCTGATTGTTATTCTGATTCACAGTGAAATAATCTATACGGATTATTTAAAGTCCACTGAAAGCATGAAAGCAGGTTTATGTCCCAGTAATAAAGGGTGTGGATCATCTGAGGTCATGGCAGGGAGATTAATGTTTTCACAGAGGCAGGCATCCTTTGGTGTTGGATTGTTCAGCCGTCTTGTTTTATAATGCATGCTAAGACGATCATGGGCCTAATCTGAGCATACTCTGGATGTGTCGCTTTGAATGGCAATATGACTGTAAGGCTGTCTCTGTGTAAGACTCGGCTGACACCGCTTGTCCTAGAAGGGATTGTGTGTGTGTGTTTTGTGTGTGTGTATGTGTGACGTGAGAGACCGTCTGTGTGTGTTTGATTTAGGATCAGTCCCGCTCATCGGGGGCCTAATGCCATAATCCCAAAAATCACTGAGTCATAGCTGAAGCATGCAAACACACACCATAGCACACGCACACATGGACGTGCATGGGCGCACTCAGCCATGACCCGATTCTGCTGAACTGGGACACAAACCTCCTTTTGAGTCGTCTGACAGCAGTTTACATTAGAAGTCAATGAGCAAACACTAGACTTGCGACAGGAAGAAACACCTGCGGTCGATTCTTTTCTTGCAGCATTTTATGAGTCCCATACATGTGTAAAACCCCAAACCACCTATGCACACATGCCATAGACACACACGCACACGCTTAGACGGCAGGCGAATAGGGTGTTTTAAAAGAGTTGGGGACAGACGGCAAGACGAGCTTTGAACATATGTTTATCAACCTCCGTTTTTAAAAGACAGCTTGGCTAAATGCTTTGATGTGCTCTAACTATATTGTAAGGGACTACAGCAGAAGCACAGTGCAGATAAAATAAAACAAAACAAAACAAAACACACACACACACACACTCAGTCACTTGGTGTCTACACCAGCTTAGCAGAGTGTGCATTCATGAGCATGTGCGGAGGAGACTGGGAGCAAAAGTGCATTTCTGTGCTTGTGCACATCCTGCTGTGTGTTTGAAATCTATAGTAGAGTATGAGTGTGCGTGTGTGTGTTTGTAAATGCTCAAGAGTATATGTGTTTTCTAAGCTGAAAGAAAGACAGACAGCCAGAGCTCCAGGACAGGCGGGGGTGGAAGGGCTGCTCACACATGCTCTGCCCAGATAAGGCTCATCTGTTTGGGCTTGGCCTCCCACAGCCTCCCTCTCTCCCCATCCGAGCTGCCAGTTTCTCTGCCTCAGGTCTTTCCCAGCTGAGGTGGGTGAGCGTGCTTCAAAACTCACATTAAGAACAGGAGTGACATTCTTTTTTTCTTGTTATTTTAGACCATTTAAAGTGGGCACACTATGCCATGCTAATCAGTAAATTAGCTATTAACAAAATGGTCAAGTGAGAGACTGTATGGTGTGGTGACATAGTGAGTATATACAGCAGTTTGTTTAACTCTGAAATTCTTTTGTATGACTTATGCAGACACAGCTCTTTGTATGTGTTGCATATATCAAAATAACAGTGAAATGAACCTAACCCTTTGGTCTATATATCCTTCTATGCCTCATGGATAGAAGCTGTATGTACCTCTATAATCATTGGCTCTCCCTGGCCTTTATTTCCAACCTTAATCGTCACAGCTACATGCCTAATGTAAACCCTCATCCTAACCTTAACTGTGAAACCAGCTCATAAATCTCAAAGAGCCCCTTTAAAGGAGTTAGGAAGTGGCCAGAATGTCCTCACTTCCTAAAAATGTCCTCACACTCAAGTGAGTCCTCACAAAGATGGCAGCACCAGAGCACAGAGACGCACAGACACAAACACACGCACAGCCAGTCTCACCCTCAATGCTGGAGAGTATAACCCTGGAGTGATCGTAGGCAATGACGTTAGCATAGCGGTTCTTTGGTTTGTTGACCTCCAGGTTGGAGTTCTCCCATGTGAACTGCTGACCGGGGTCGATGGACTGTAAGAGGCAAAACAGAAGGTCAGAACAAAAACAGACTCATGAAGACAGACTTGCTGGGTTATCCGCTGTTATGCATTCAGGCTGTTTTGGATGGCTTTTTCCATGCTTGAATAAATTATTTAAAAACAATCCTTTGGTTTTAAAAACCTAAGATTAATTCTTGGCTTTGAAATGGTCATCCCGGCATTTGGTGTGTCAAGTAACATTAGATTCTGACAAATGGTCTCTGCATGTCTCACAGAAAACATTTGCTGTGGTAAGGAAAATCTCTTTTCTTTTGCTTGAAATGATGATTTAAATGTTAATATGGTCAATCAGAGCTCACTTTCCAAAGAAATGATAAATGGGTGCCACTTTCAAATCCTCTGATAATATCATTCATTTATTACAAACAATCAAACTTAAATGGAACGTTGGCAAGAATGTTTCTGCTGCTTAATATCTGAATCAAAATGCAGAAAATGGCATCTGGACAAGGAAAGAACTGCACCGTTCCATGAATTTGAGCTTACGAGCATTTAAGTCCAGTGTTCCTGTAGAAAAACCACAATTTTAGAAACAAAATACAAATTGATATTTAGCAAGGATTTGAGAGGGTAGTGTTGAGCTTGGAAGGGAATCTCGGTAAATACGATATCGTGTTTCAAGAAACAACAGTGATGATGAACAGGGACTTTCCGCTCGCCACCCAAAATAAAACAACAAGCGGATTTCTTCTGAAAAAGCTTCATGAGAAAGATGATAAAAGCACAATAAATTCCTCTGGGAGAGACAGGATGGTTGTGTTAGACCAACACATTAAGTTCCTGGAGGGTAATTACAGTGTAACCATCACTGTTAGCTGGGAGAGGCAGACATGAGGTCATTATGGAGCTGTCAATGGAGAGGGACGAGGGGAGAGAGCCAGAGCAATTTAGCAATTCTGAATATTTTACGACACATAATTATGGTTTGGTTTGGGGAAAAAAATGGACAGGAGTGGCACTGGTTAAGTTATGCATGTATGCGTGTGTGTGTGTGTGTGTGTGTGTGTGTGTGAATGTGTGTGTGTGAGTGCGTGTATGTTTGAGACAACTGCCCAACATCATGTGTGTCTGATTATTACACCACAATCATTTCTGGCCCTTCTCTTTCTCTCTCTCTCTCTCTCCCAATCCCTCCTCCATCCATCTCTCCTGTTCCCTCGTTAAGGGTTCAGCATCGAACAAAGCACACAGTCATGCAGAGAGAATGTGAGGCTCAACAGAGTGGTTCCAGCTCACACCACAATTACATACAGCTTCTCCCTCTCTGTCTCTTCCATGCTCCTTTATCCTCTCCCCCAACGCTTTTCTCCCTAAAACATCTTTGTTTTTCTACTCTTTCCATAATGTGTCCTTGTCGTCCTCTATGTACGCATCTCTGTCGCACACAATTTGTGTCTCTCTTGTAGTAGCCAATTAGTGCCTTATGTCTTCTTCTTCACCCAGAGGCCGTCGGTCTGAGTAGATTTTTTTTTTTTTTCTTTTCCTTTTTTTTTTTTGCAAAGAAAAGAAAACATTTTTACCCATTTAATGGCTCTCTGCGGAGCTCATTGTAATGCTAGCGCTATTTGCTACACAGGCAGCATGTTGGGAAATGTTTCTGCTAATGTGTTTTTTTTCTTATTTAATGCCACAGTTCAGCCAACCAAGTTCAGGCACATTGTTATCTCCAAGTAGATGCCCTTTTTTCTTGGTTCCACATTAACTGTTCTGCAAGTTTGAGAAAACTAATCAAGATGCGTCTTTTTGTGTGGGTGCTGAGAACACTTGCTTCTTGTATCTCTTGGTGAGTCTGCTCTCTGTCGCTGCCTCTTTATTTCTATCTCTGTTTCGCCTCTTTCTCCACCAGAGCGTAGAAATTAGTTCTTGATAACCATCTGGCTGTAAGCAAACTCTCTTTGAGCTTGCAATTTCAATTTCCCCCCCTTATATTTGTATAGATAACACAAGGCAGCAGAGAGAGGAAAATGTGCATTATCTTGTATCGCTCTATGAAGATGAATCAAAATGCAACTTCGCTGTAGAGAAGATGTGAGGCTCAATCTACAACGCTCACCGCTGAAATTGAAACGGATAAAAAAAAAAAGACGAGTCGACGATATATGTGTGTGACTGCATCAAAACCAGATGAATTTCCCAAGTTAAAGATTTTCTGGGACAGATAATCAGCATTCCTACCTCGTACTCTTGAGAGAACTTGAGATTGTCGTTTGCCTTGAGGCGCTCAATGTGATCTGCCAGCTCAGAGATGGGAACGGGCGGGTGACTTGCCATGCCTGTGGAGCAAAGAAATAGAGGCCATTTAGACACATGCACCAACTAAACTCTTTTGGAGGAAAAATGCTAAGAGTAAGGATTCTCAGAGGATGTGTTGTTTAGTGTTCTGTCTATAGTCAGTGGAGGAAGCAAATGGAAGTGTTTTTTTTTGTTAAGTGACCATTTTCTCTCCAGGCAGACAGACAGAAGAACAATGTGCGTGTTGTGAAAGTTACTGAGGCACAGTAACATGTCCTCAGAGTATATGCACACTGCTGGTGAAGATAAAAAAAGAAGATGACACAGGCGGTTAAAAATTTAGCATGAAATATTTTGGTGGAGGGATTTTTAAGAAGTGTTCCGGAGGCATTTTGATGAAATGTTGTCAATTCAAGCAGCTTCATCCTACAGGGGATGGAAAGTTGTTAGCATGGAAATCAGAAGGAAAGAAAGACAGACCGAAAGAGTGTATGTAAGATGTTGTGAGGAAACGAAAGAAGGACAGAATAAAAAAAGAAAGAAAAAAGAAAGGAGCAAAGAATGAAACAAAGACAGAAAGGAGAAAAATAGGGAAAAGGTAGGAAGGAACAAAAGAAAGACAAAGAAAGTAGCCAAAAATAACAAAGAAGGAAGAAATGAAGAAAGAAAAAAAGACAGAAAGAGAAAAGTTATGTTGTAAGAAGTGAAACAACGAAAGCAGAAAGCAGAGAGGATCTCTGGCGGACTACGACCAACTAACTTGACAAACGGCGATAACCGCGGTACACTGATACACGGTATGCTGAAAAGGGAAACAACACTACAGTTAACCTTAGAAATACAACAAACATTTTGGAAAACACATATCAACATCATGTGATGTTTGTAACAGGTGCGTCTGTCTTACCTGGAGTCTGGAAGTTTATTCTGCGTAGCTCCACTGGATCAGTAGGATGGTGCGACGACATGGCTTTGCTGCAGGGGAAACTGCCCTTCCTGCCTTCAGCCTCGGCCCTTTTCCTGAAATAACACATCATTCACAATTGTAAAATTTCTTAACCTCTTAACATCCACCTTTGCTATGGAGCCTATATGGAATACCCAAATTTAAAGGCCTATAAAGGAGAAAATATAACCCCAAAAATAAAGGTATGAGAAATGGGGGGGAAAATAGCTTTAAAAATAAATTGTACTTAATGAAATATAAAAATTTATAGCCTGTCCATATTGACTCAAAGTTATACATTTAAATCAATATGCACAGCGTTAAGAACCACTTAAAACTCTTACGGCCCATCTACAGGACATGAGAATGGCAACAGGTTAATTGCTACAGAAGGAGCAGACTGGCATGGCTGACCAAACTTTACGCAAGGAAACTGACATGCTTCTCTGGGAGGTGTAGGCTTATAATCATCAAATTTATGGCACTACGAGTAGGCCGTCATGGACTGATGATGTTAAAATGGTTTGGGAAGATGTAACTACTGCGTCGAGGGTTTTTGGGCTGTCCACTTTGACTTATCAGGTGATAAGATCAAGTACTCTGAACGATGTTAAAGAGTGAGCATAAATACATTACACACACTCAAAGCCCCCAAAGCAATTAATCTATTAACAACAATGATGAGGAGATACGTGCTCAAAACGCTACTGATGGTGTGATGTGTTAAAAATAAATCACATCGGGAAGTTTGAGTGTGCATAACTCACTTTCCAGTCACGAATTAAATGGCACTGACACTCTTTAGCCTTGCCCAGCCAGGTGGAGTATAAACCCAAATGAGTGGGTGAAAGGGTTTTTCAATTGTTACACTTTTGGGGGTAATTGAATTGAAGTTCTTTTGTCCTTAACTACTGCGTCATAACCCATGCACTGCCTGGTTTATGCTTAATTAAATAGACTGAGTCAGATCTTTTTTTTAAATGATTAACTGAATCAGGAGGTTACATTCCAAAAATTTTTTTTTTTAACACTTACGTAGGAGGGATGAAATTTGCAAGACATTCAGCAAACCTGTCTGTGAGATTTTAAATAGGTCTGTTCATGTGCTCTCCTGCCAGCTAAAGCCACCAAAGCCTTATGGTTGCTACGTATGTGGCAATTAGACCAGCTCTGCACCAGAAGGAAAAAAGGGGCCATCGACGCTCGGTGTTAACACACAAAACAACCTGATCAACCAGCCTTTTACTGAACGAACAAGAAGCTGCATCTGGGAATGTGAGTTATGGAAACTTGCATGTAATCTCAATTTTTGGATTTTTATTTGAGTGAATGGAACAGAGTAAGCTCCATAAAACTGCTGCTTGGACGTTAACAGAGATGGCAGGAAAACTTTGGTTTTGAACTGTACCTGTGTGCTTCCTGCCTGCTGCTTTAGTGTTGCAGCTTTTTACATGTAAATGATTTGCTCACTGTCTCTGGGCTGTTTACACTGTGCAAGCTTTTCCATCAAACGGTTAAAGCAACACTATGTAACTTTGACCGAGACTCACTGCTTCGAAAAACGCAACTTAACGATGCACATTAATACATCACAAAAAAGCAGTTTTGGTGAAATCAGGTCATATTTTATGGAGAAAATGCCCTCTGGTTTTCCCTCTGATGTCCTACAACTGCTCTGCCTCAACTCTGTGATTCACGGAGGTTCCTGAAAGCAACATGTAGGCTGCCTGCAGACGGAAGCAGCAGCTGCAGCAGCATGTCGTTGCTCGTGACAGCTCCGCTAAATAAAAGGCTGCAGACAGACAGAGCAGTTGCAGAACATCAGAGGGAAACCAGATGACATTTTCTCTGTAAAATATGACCCATTTTGGCTAACATTGCTGTTTTGTGCCATGTATTTACATGCAGTGGGTTCCGTTTAAAGTTACATAGTTTTGCTTTAACTTTGCTGCAGTTTGGCCTTTCTTTCACACGACAATGGTGTGCTGAAACCATAAACTTTTGAAACTGGGTTCCATGATGTTATCTTTTGAAAAAGCAACCTTCTTTCTGGCTGTTTAAACAGGCAATACAGAAAAACGTCATGCCCCACTTGGTCCATGTGCATTATGCCATCCGTGAGAAGGAGGACAACAACTTAAAAAAATAAAAAAATAAAAAAATAAAAAATCTTCTCAAATCGTTCAGGGAAATCAATTTAAAGCATGTCCTCACCTATTTGAAAGACACTGGACCGATCAGGAGGATATAAGTACATGGAGAATTAACAACAATAGGTGGTGGTTCTGCTTTACCTGGTAGCAACCGCCATTAAAAGAGGAAGAGGACAACACGACAATGGCAGATGACCGAGCTGTGTATTGCTGACTCTGCTTAGTGTTTTTTGTTGCCCCACTAAACTCCAAGAGTCAGTCAAAATGAGACTGCTATCATATAATCCTGTGTGCCGTTTGTGTATAACATTAGTTCAACGCTGACTTTGCAATAGAGCTAAAACGGAGCAAGGTGCTCCTATGGTACATCATTATAGAGTTACACTGCCAATTACCAGCCTGGCATGCATACCACAGAGCCTCCGGTTGTTCGTATAAATGCAGATTTTTTAAAATCTTTTTTAATGCAAAGGAAAGATTTTTCTGTTCTTAGTAGGGCTGCTGTCATCAGAGACAGGGGCAGTTGACTGCTTTAATCAAATAGTATGCTGGAAGTTAAAAGTGACATCTTCTCTCACATTTTCTTTGCTTTTACACAATCTTCTAGTTAGAATCATGAACCTAAACAATCACATACACTGTAGCAACCACTGACTGTCACTGAATACTCACGATTTGATTTATGCCCCATATCTTTCTCAGATGCAATGGATTATTTGTTCAATTTCAAGTGTAAAATTTATCCAGCGCGTTGGTGTTTACAATGCAATCATCAAAGAAACATCAGAATAATCCTGACTCTGCTGGGATCTATTTTCTGAAGTATTCTTTGCAAAGGCTTTGCAAAGATAATACCCCTGTAGGACAGAGGACATGGTAATGGGTTGTGTTTGTTTACCTGTCAGGTTTGCTGGATCCAAACAGGGAGCAGGACGGATAAAAGAACAGACAAGGATGAATAACATTAGTGTCCAATCAGCAAACATCAGGGAATAAAGCAAATGCTCAAGTCATCTTTCTGTCTTCCCTTGAACTAATCAGTTCCTTTATACAGTATTAGATATGCTAACTAGCAGCTCCTATAGACACAAAAATAGTCATTGAATGGAAGTCTAATCAACACAAACCCCTTTTCTCATTTTACGCAACATTGCCTCTAACTGTGACATCCACTTTATAGTAACATAATGGAAATACGCTGCAAAGTGCAACTCAGCCACAAGTGAGACAGTAACAGGTTACTCTCCAGGGCTCATGAACTTTAGATTGTTACTATCAAGGTTAATATTTTGGAGCGCCATATCAGTCACAGCATTATTCATGTGCATTAATCCAAAACAACAGATGATTATCATGAATAATGCTAATTGGTGATAATGTTATCTCCCCCTATCTGTTATGTTGGCCAGCTTCTTTCCCTGTACATAGATTTCAGGAACAGATTACAGGCACATACAAATTTAAATTTCTTTGAGACCTTGTGAGCTTTACTCAGTTGTATTGTTAAAATAGATGTAGTCCTGCATGTTTTATAAATAATGAACCATATAATGAACCAAACTGCCTTTTACAAAAGTCAAGGTTAAGACAATTTTTTGCCTAAATTAGAGGTTTTTCCAACTATGGGGCATGCAGGAAAGTAGGAGCAGGAGAGATGTCACATGAGGCAAAGATAGTACATGAGGTGAAAGGCAATTAAGGTACTTTTTTCAAACCCTTAGCGCCTAATTACCGCAATTTGGTCGATATTCATCCTCCTTCTCAGAGTCATAATTGAATCATTCTGATTAGTTTTTTATGCCTGACTTACATGCTCCGATAACATCAGTATTGCTCCCATAAATTTCAGAAATCAAAGAAAATAGATAGTGTTTTTCAAGCCAGATGATGCTTGAGAATCATTATCTTTTTAAGTTTCCTTCAGTTCCAGAGCATTCCATTGGCGGTATGTATAAGGGTACATTGTAAACAGACACAGGAAACAGCTAATTCGTCATACTTTTAATGCAGCCATTTTGTCAGATTGTAAATAAATATAGGATAAAAAGAGGGGTCAAGTAGCCCACATCTAACTCACAAACTAAATGGAGACATTATAAATCTTCTATAATGGGAACCATGGCTCCAAAACTTACAGCATGATTATACAAAAAATGTAAGTAAGAAAAGGAATGAGGAGGGGGGTGTCACAGTGCCAGACTTAAAATACATATGGCCTAAAGTGATAGTCCAGATAACTGTAAAGTATTATTTATTTGACATATCTGTCTAATAGATGACTTACATTATCTCTTTTTTATGACCTAGCTCTGTCAAAGGTGATTTGTGGAGAGCTGCTTGATAGGAGAACCTTAACTACATGCAAGGAATACATTAAAACATCTGTGGAATGTAAACTAAAACTGCTCAAAAAACATTCTGAGTTGAATACACAGAGGAGCAACAAGCCAAAATGGAAACGAAAACAAGTTTAATCCCTTGAGGGTACGTGTTTCCCCTCTATGTAGCTGTAAGCTGCCACTGGAATTATTTTCTTTATCTTGTCTTCAGGAAAACTATTAATCTTTCACAATGTCTTTTTTACATTTCCTTCCTCCTTCTCTCACTAATCCATCGCTGTCCTCAACAATTTTTCACACCTTCCTGACTCCATCATGCTAACCTTACCTCTTGAAGAGGAGGATGGCGATGACAATGCAAACGATGAAGATGACGGCCAGCACAGGTCCCACCACCCACAACAGACCCTCTTCCTCATCAACAATTGGCTGAGGATCCACGTCCGATGAGGTCACAGGATCAGAATAAGGACTAGTGGCAAACATAGTCTGAAGGAGGACATGGATTTACTCATTTTCACATATAAATGAGGCAAAACGTATTTAGATGTTTGAACTATGCAGGTGTGTTTGCTTTTTTACTTACGTTCTCCGAGAGGTCTAGCAGGGCGAGCACAAAGAAAACGTACTCCTGTCCATTCTGCAGTGGACGGTTGCGGAAGTCACCATAGTTTCGCCCATCTCCTAGTGTGAACTCTAGGGGTAGGGTCTTAAAGTGAGCAGTCACATAGGCCCTAGGATCTGATTGGCCAGCCTGTCTGCGGATGCGCAGGGCGCGACTGATACTTGTCCTGTTGATCTCTTTCAGGAGCTGAAGGAGCAGAAAGCAGCAGACAGGATAGAAACAGAGAAGGGGAAGTAATAGAAAATTGAAAGAAGCGAGAAAGAGTTGACATAAAAGATACAGTAATGTATCAATGAATGACAAGCATCAGCTGTTATAAATTTCATCTAATAGTGCATCTTCAAAGGCTGTCAATCATATTGCAAACCAACAGTTTCATTTTTCAAATAGAGTAATAGGAAAGGAGTGATCTTTCTGCAACTGGTTCATTATTTTCCTAAGAATATTTGGAAATAAAGCAGTTTTTTTCGCCGCACACAAAAATGTTCATCAGTGAAGTAACAATGGGCTGTGCTGAGCATTATCACCTGAGCACAAATGTCCTGCATTTATCCATTGAGACAGAGAGCATCATAAAAAACTATTGAAAGTAATCCCGTATAAATGACTGTTCTTTCAGAACAGTGTAATGAAGGGATGAAGTCTTTGGGAAAAGGCAGGAAGTGGAATTAGAAGGGAAATGACACGTGAAAATATTATTTGGACTGGGGAGAAAATGGATGGCTACACACACCCTGCGGTGAAAGAGTGGAAGTGCAGAATGATTTGGACGAAAACTATCTGAGTTTTGTCACCGAAAAAACTAATAATCCATCTGATAAACTGATTATCCAAATGGAGGCTTTTTTAATACGCATGTAATGTATGAATTTGCATACTTTCTCTGCATCATATTCGACAGTAATCATCACCATCACCCTGACTATCATCATCGTAATTCATCTTAACATCAGTAATAACTTATTTTATTCTATTATTTAGCGTTTTATTGGCATATGTCTGCTGCATTTCTCACCTCATCCATGTTCATGTGGTCAGGCTCCTCCCAGGGATTCAGGAATTTCCCACCTCTTTGCTTCTTCAACGGCAAGACGACCACGTAGTAACCCCTGAAACACAGCATGCACTGGGCTTAGGCTTAAGAAAATATACTACAAAGTAACTGTTTGCTAAATACTTCAATACCAAGAGACACATCAGTGGAGCCGTTTGACATATGCAGATATGAGGAGCTCTGGGTGCAGACATTATGAAGGGGTGTTTACTGCTGTTTATTTGCATACATCACTCACAATGAAATTATAAAATCTGGTTGAAATGTTTCCCTTTATTACAGTGTATTACAACAGCAGCAGCAGCTGTGACACTGCCCTCTAAACAAAACACCAGGGTTGTTTTTGGAACATAGGGCCACGTCTGACGCCACGTGTAAAACAAAAACAAGATCACTGGAGTAATGGAATTTTTCAGTAGCAGTCAGATCGTAATAGATGAGGACATACACACAATGAAATCATCTGTGAGTCCTCAAATGATGACTCACTCCATTCTTGCACTTAAGCTTACGCTGCAATGCCAAGAGATACCCTAGAAAGCAGCATATTTATGCCAAATGTGAGTAAATCAGAATTTTTCTGCATTTAAAATGGCAAGCTAAAATGACACATGCTTAAATTGGGGAATTTTGCATGAAGAGAAGAACGAGACGTTACTCAATAAGTCTTCTAATAATTTCCAAAAAACTTATCTTATTAACAAATGGCTGAAGTGCTTTTTATTATTGTGTACTAAGTCATTTCAACATCCAGCTGATTGTGGTTTGTGTTACTATCTTGGAGCAAGGCACCTAAAGTTGTAAAGATTCTTTGGACTCAAACCCCTCAAAAGATTTCTAATGTGACATAGACAAACTGCATTTGGGCTTTTGTGGGAGATCTCAGACTTGTGTTGCTGCCAACTAGGTGAAATCTCTCCTGATTGACCAATAAAAAATAAAATGTAGCAGCAGAAAGAATTACTATCACCTAATACTGTGTTCACTAGATCTCTTAAAAACAACTTGGGCAAAGTCTGCACAGGTTGCCATCAAAAACCAACATTTAAAGCCATTACATCACATTACATCCTTCAGTTCCCCTCTCTTCACTCAGCACATCTCTCATCACTACCTGACTTTGGCTGTGGTCTGTACGATTGGTAGCTGCACAGTCACCATGCCATCTGCATTGGTCTTTCCTACCACCATCGGTTTGGTTTTCAGGATGTCCGGGGCGGTGGTGGCAGTGACGCGGTGCTGCAGACCCCCAGCGCTGTTGGCCCGGTTGGTCAGCAGAAAAGAGTACTGCGTGTCCGGCTCCAAGCCAGTGATCAGCTTCTGAGTCTGCTTCCCATCGACCTCCACAGACTGGCCTTTTCCATACAGAATCTGGACATGGGGTAGGTCAGAGTATTAGAATATTATCGCATATGAAATAGGGAAATATGAAATTCCCAAGATATTACTTTGTCTAAACAGAAGAAACAGGGTGCATTTCACACAGGATATTTTCTTTTATTTCTGCCTTTCTTATGTTATTGGTGTATTTGATTACACTACAGTAAAATGTCTGTCTTCTTTGTTGTCTTTTCTCTGAAGTAATGAACAACCAACAAAATCAGAGAAAATAGAAACTGTAGGACATTATGCTGAACCAGTTATCTTCCTTTAATTTATTTAAACCCTGTCTTTAATTGTTTATAAACCATTTGAGACCTGGCTGGCATTTAAAAAATACACAATCATATTTGAATATGATAAAATGCAAACAAACTGACGGTGAATGGCTGGGCAGGATTCTTGTCTCGGATCTCCCAGGACAGCAGGACGGAGTTCTTCATGGCAGCCTTTACTCTGAAGTTGGTGGCAAACACTAAAGTACAAAAAACCCAAAACACACATACACATTAATATGATTCTAGTCTCATCTAATCTCTCTACCAAAGCAAAAGTACTGACCTTACCTGTGTATCATTCTCTATTACCAGTCTTAAGCTAGCTATCTGCTCTGATCAACTCACAGTGAGTGTGACTAGACAGGAAAACTCGCTTTAGACCCAAGACTCTTACCTTGCTTTGGGAAAAGGACGTTGGGTCTAAGACTACAGTGACAAGACAATGAAAAGGGACATTTAGGATGTTTTCACCAGCTTGGTGTGCTTGGTGTGGGACTTGGTGAGTACAATATATGCGCAAATGTGCAGTTAGGAAGCATGTGATGCCTCCTGAGCAATGGAGATGGGTTGTTAGGAAGTGAGTGCGAGTCCTACCTTGGTCAAGCCGCTGCGTCCTAAACTGGACACTGGGGCTGTACGGCCCAGGACCGACAGCAGTGAACGCGCATAACCTGACATCATACACAGTATCAGCACTCAGACCCTCCAACAAAACACTCGACCCTGGAGTGGGCACCACAACTTCTGAGGCGTTCCCTCGACTGTTTATATCCTTGTACAGCACCGAGTACTTCACAATTTTCCCATTTTGCTCAATTAGAGGAACTGATTTCCATGCCAGGCGAAGAGAGGTGGCAAACGCTTCCTCTAAGATAACATTCTCTGGGTATCCACTCGGGGCGTCCTCTGGAGTAGTCACCTCCTTTACGGCTTCCTCTCCGTAGCCCATTTTGTTCCGGGCAGAGAGTCTGAACACATAGTTAGCTCCCTTGTGAATGTCCTGCATGGTGTAACGGTTCTCCTTCGCTGGGAACTCCACCACTGTAAAGGGAAGGACGTCAATGCGGCCAAAGGTGAGGCGGTACCCCAGGAGTGGGGTGGGTGGGTTGGGTGCTGGGTACCATTGAAGCAGAGCAGTACCTGAATCAGTGGCACTCACGATCAGTTTGGGCTTCTCAGGCACTGGAAAGAGGGAAAATGGGCAGAGTAGGAGGGAGGATAATTGCAAAGCATATTATTCATTGCCTCAAGCAAAACTGCAAAATAGATGGCACCAATTCATGGCTTATTGCATGGCAAGGTGTGACAAAGGGAGATATAAACCAATTCAATGATTTAATGGCCTCTTATGATTGTAAGTGATGCTTTAGTCTCAAAAATCATTACTAGTTACGTGTACTTGTGTTTGCTTTTGTAGCTTCATGACTTCCTGTATGTTTTTACAAGAGTCTGTGTGGATGGACTTACATGGCAGGGCAGAACAGACAGTAACAGGTTTGCTGCGAGCACCATCACCCTTGGCAGTGTAAGCCCCCACAGACACAGAGTAGGAAGTATCTGCCTCCAGGTCTCCAAGAACCACCTCCTGCGCAACAACAAAGCATTGTCAGCTGCAAAATACCAATTTGTGCCCTCGGGATGTCGAGCAGGGCTTCAATTTAATACAAAAATTGGTCAGAATTGGTCGAGAAGGAACAGTCCCAGTGAGCAAAGGTACAGTTCTATGCTTTTTGTCTGATGGTGTAAAATTGCATACAGTTACTCATCTCTTTTATACACCAACGATACTTTCCTCAAGCCAGGAAATACATTTTCCCAACAAAATTCAAAACTAGATCAAGTTAACTCAACACAACTGAGATGCGGTTTGCTCTTGACTCAAAATATCATTTAACTTTGCATGCATTCAAAACTCATTTAGATTTGCCTTCATCTAAACTAATCGCAATATTTTCTTCATTTCTTGGTCTGCTGAAGGCATGGATAATGGTGATATTTTGACTCCTATTAAATATCTATGTAATGTTTTTCCATCTTTTCTTTATAAGAAGTTCCAGAGAGTACAGACAGCAGGATAGAAGAAGGGACACTCTGCTGTGTTTAAGTGCTTGCCCTGATCCTAGGAGACTGAAAGCTACAATCTCATGCACATGACTCATCTACTCTCTGTGTTTTGTTGTATTACTCTAAAATAATGGGCTTAAAGAAGGTTTACTCACATACTCAGCAGAGTCATCATATTCCCACTGAACGAGGGAGGAGTTTGGAGAAACGAGAGAAGAAAAATAATATTTAGGATATGATCTAAAAGACTTTACACACAAGTTGAAGGCACAATCTTTGACTGCCATAAAAAAGATTAGTTTGAATTAATAGCAGTAATTCACTGATATATGTACAGTATATTATGATCCTCTAGTTTGTTTTTCTCAGGCAGAAAAGAGAGAATGGTATTGATATTGGTACAAATAAGCACATTTCTCAAAATTACAAGATAAAAATAACTAGTCTTTAGAAAGATTTCTGCTTAATTTGTGAAATTATTTGCATTATTTTTAAGACAATCAGGCATCAGAAGACATTAACATAAAGATTGTAACAGATGACTACATTCTGAGCTGTGCAGTTGTACAGACAAGGAGTTGAAAAAATGCTCATTTTTTATCCACAATAAAATTGCCACATGCTGGTCCTCTTATTTTTAAAGACATAGGGGATTGGGATAGTTGATTATTTTTCTATGGCTTTAGTGGAATTGGGAATTAAATGTTATAATTTACAGTAAACATTAATATGTTATAAAAATGATGCTCATATAAAAGACATAATTAATTTGATCACAAGGTTGTAGAAAGTAAATGTTAGTGTCACCTGAGAGTCCTCTATGAGGATGTCCTTGACGAATGGCTGACCCTGCGGTTCTCCGTAATTCATCCTCACATAGTGGACTTGGTATCCTCGGATCTGACCGTGCTGCCGCTCAGGCGCCGGTGCTCGCCATTTCACCCTAACAGCCGAGGCGTTCACAGTCTCTGCCTCCACCCCTCGCGGAGGACCACTTGGAACTAAAAATGCATTTTGGGATAGAGGTCAAGGGTCACAGATGGTGTGCACTCAAACCTCTCTAGTAAAGGCCTTCACTTAAGTGAAACAAGGTTTTTTTTTAAAATTCAAAAATATATTTGTTTCAGGGCAGATAAAAAAAATACCCAAAAGCTGAAAAAATGTAAAAATACAACCCTTGAAAAAATCTAACATTGTTCTGATGTCTGGGAAAAAAGTAAAAATAGTAAAAAAAAAAAAAAGAAAAAAGAAAAAAAGAAAAAATGAGAGTGCTTTAGGAAAAACATGAAGGAAAAAAGCAGTAGAGGATAAGAAGCAAATGTGGAGAAAGATAAGAATGGCTGATAGAAAAGGATTTGTTGCCATGGGCAGATAAGCAGTGGCAAGCAGTCAAAGAGGAAATACTGTTATCAAGAAAAACCTCTCTCATGCTGCCAAAAACTACATTTTCCCTGAAAAGGAAAAATATACATGCACTTTATATAAATGGGAAAAAATAACTTGAGCCAGCTCTTGCTATCTGACCCCCACGTAAGCACTCTTAGAAAAGCTAAAGTCAGAAAAACTTCTTAGTGTAGACATTGGGAGTGATATATTCAACATGGATATAAAAAATGCTAAAAAATATCACAAATTACTTAAATTACAAAGTCACAGCAAAATTCATTGATTGACATCAGCTTAAAGTCAAATAATCCTTTGAGAACTGGAGAGGTGCTAAAGGGTGAGTGACAAAAGGTGTGGAAAGGTTGAGGTACAGCCACAGCTAAAGGGTTTGCTTTTGTACAGTTAGGGACTTTAGCCGGAAAATCCCAACCATTTCTTTTCCCAAAAAATTGGGGATTTTGGAAGAAAGGGTCAAGCGCGGAAAAGGTGCCCATTAAAAGGAGGGTAAAAATGACCTCTGGAGGAAAAAGGGTTGCTGTTGACAAAAGGAGTAGCAGTGAGGGAGTAGCAGGAGAATTCCGCAGGTTTCTGGTTATGAAAGATTAAAGGAGAGGTTTTGAAAACTGGAGGGTGTGACAGTGGTTCTCAAATGCATCATCATCCGTTTAGACTGGACACACAAAATGCCTTGACTGGCCACTGGAAGATACTTGTTAGGTTAGGGTGCTCTGAGCTTAGTTATTAGTGCTACAAGTAGGGAAGCCATTAGTCATTAGTGGGGCGGACGAAGACAGGCAGGGGGTTTTGTTTGGGAACATACCATCTTCCTCAGTGCGGATAAGCAGCTGTAAACTTTCTGGTCCATCTCCAGCTTCCGTCTGTGCTCGTACTGTAATGCCATATTCTGTCCATTTCTCCAGGTTTTCCAGGAGATAAGGAGAACTTTCGGGAGGAATTCCATCAATTCTTTTAGACACCTTGTCGCCCTCAGTGGTGGAGTATTGGATGGAGTATCCTGTAATGATGCCGTTCTGAAACTCCAGAGGAGGTGGAGCCCAACTTACCAGGACGCTGGTAGAACTGGGACTGGTGCATGTGATGTCCTGGGGAGGTGCTGAAGGAACTGCTTGGCCGATTTTTAAGGAACCACAGTAGGGGTTGTTTGGGTAAATGTTATTTGGTCATGTGTGCGAGTTGTTATTGGTGGGTGGAGAGGTGAGGAAGTGAGGTTTGCCGTGGAGGAATGGGGGTGATATTGAGCAGATGAGAGACAGAGAACAAAAGACAAAGAAACATAAAATGAAAACAAAACACTGGAGAACAGAAGCTCTAACGAAAAATGATCCTGCGACTAGAAAGCAAGATGACTGAACAAAGATACTGAATGATGGGCGTCACCTTCTGTCTGGTAGAAATGTTTGATTAATGAAAACGTGAATGATTTAAAAGAGATGCCACACAAAAACACTGACTAGAGCTGTAACACACAAACATACTGGCCCACAACTTACTTGTCCTTACGGCCTACCCAAGCCTCTGTGATCCATGATGGGCTTCATCTCTATCTACAGACTTCTGGTGTCTTACCTTGTTTGGACTGATTCTCTTACAGACCTCAGATTGGCAGCCAACAAATGGACTTAAATTGCTGTCCAGTATCATTAAGTTGTTTGGTACTATATTTCCTGCAACACTGTTCAAGGTAAGTTCTGGCAATCACAATGATATTATTGTTGAAATATCAAAGCTGAGGTCAGTTAAGATTTGGATCGACAGCTTCTTTTTGACTATACAAAAACGCAACAAATGCCAAAACGTCTTGTCAAATCCTGTTTACATCATTTAAATTTCTGATGGTCAGATTTGGGCATATCACATATTTACAGTTTATGTCAATTCTCATTTTTGCATTGTCAAAATAGAAACCTCTCTTTTTTATTTTTTCCCTCTCTCTCTCTCTCTCTCTCGCTCTCTCATACACACACACATACACACACAGCGGTATGTGGTTGGACCTACGCGTCTGAGGCGTGTCGATGGACACTTCATTGGTATAGGCCCCAACGCCATGCTTGCTCTTGGCGGCCAGCTGGAAGGTGTAGGTGGAGAAAGGCTTCAGGTTCTTCAACAGGTAGGTAGTGGTCGGCTCAAAGCTCACCTTCTTCTGAAAGGATACAAAGACCGTGAGAAGCTGGAAGACTTCAACTTGTGGGAAACACTGAAGGAAAAGCTTATATTAACTGCTGCATGGGGTGTTCAAAATACGACTAATACAGAGTGTGACTAATAAGGAGAAGTTTGTATTTTTGCACATTAAAGGGCATCTCCAGTCATAATCAATGTTTGCCTCATAACTCAAGTCACCTATGATCAGTTCATCTCATTACATCCACACACCCAACTGCAGTGTGTGGACGTTTATATTCATTTTTGTTCAAGAATACAGTGCTGAGTAAAAGTGCA
>JAQLOL010000019.1:16048777-16062821 GCA_029783665.1 Naso thynnoides | reverse complement strand
CTATCTATCTATCTAGTTTAATATATTTACGTGTGTGCATTCAGTAATGTGTATGCGTTTGCTGCCGGTGTTGTGATCCCTCAGAGCCATGTTGGAGTCAGAAAAGCATGCCATGCTGTTTAAAGCTTATATTTATTTATTTTTTGTTGTTCCTCTGTGCGGGCAGACAACATAGCAAAAGACCACGGGAATAAAAATGTCTCGAAGATTCAGACATTTAGTGGGTGTGCGTGTGTCTATACGTGTGTGTGTGTGTGTGTGTGTGTGTGTGTGTGTGCAGAAGGAGACAGCGCCTTAGGAGGTGAGATGCCTGTCAGATTTGGGGAGAAACACAAGCTTAACCAGACAGTAATTTTTTTTCTTCTCTGGGGTCTAAAGGCTAAGAGGGGAGGGCAGAGAGATTAATGGCCTGAGTGAACGTTCAGCCCGGCCTGAACTGATGCAAAGGAGTCCTAATTGTTAAAAATGTCCTAATTTACGGCTCTACAGCAAAGAATAATAAAACACAGCAAGTTTTATAGCATGGTATTACATTAATTTGACAAACGCACATTTCTAGAAGAAAATGTCTATGTGAAAAAAACAAGTGACTATATTCTGGGAACAGATGTCCAAATTTGCACATCTATTATCAGTGTGATCCTTGAATCTAAGCTCTCTAATTGGACTCAAATGCTGACAGAACAAGTTGTTTTGTCTTCCTCTTACCTCTGACGTAGAGGTTAGCCGGGGTGGAATAGCGTGTCCCATCGCTGTTGGTGGCAACACACTCATATTTCCCCTGGTCTGACTCCTCACTCATCTCTATCTGGAGGGCACCTGGATGGATGGAGGAGGGATGGAGAGGAGGAGGAGACGATAGAGAGATAGAAGAGAGAGAGAAAAGAGAAAGAGAGAGGGAGAGAGAGAATCACAGAGAAGGACAGTGAGGAAGAAAAAAGCCATTACAAAAAATTGGAAGACATCAGACAACTGGGAATAGTTTATAAATACACACAAATAAGCACAACACAGAAATGGTAAGAACTGCATAAAGGGTAAATGAATCTGAGGGAGTTTTCAGCAAAAACAAGCTGAACTCTGTATGAGGAACACAGGGCTAAAAAAGGAGCCAAATCTATTGGGAGACATTAGCACGTTTCTACCACTGTCAGCGAGAATCTGCCCAAAACAGGGGTCAGCTTTCCTGATTTAGACAAGGGAAGAGAATAAAAACAAAAACAACAAAAGCACTGATACAAAGTCTACAAAAAACGGAGAATGTTGTCTTCATGCAAGGCAGAAACAAGGAAACCAAGCAGCGCAATATGTGGAGAAATACAGTCACAGATACAGCATTTTAAAAATTCTTTGCTGAAAATTAAGATGCCATTATGTTAGGGAGCAAATCATGTTTTTAGTTTTCAAGGATAAAACGTTACAAAGATGTTGCCATGGCAATCAGATACTCCCCGCCCCCCAACCCTTACGGATCCACCAATGGGATCAGGAGTGTGATGTCATTTTGAAAAACACACCCGATAAGGAGTTAAAGACATCAACCGACCTCCTTCAAGGCCAACAGATTTTTAAAAAAAGGAACGACATACGCAAAGCCTTGGGAAGGGACCGATGCTTTTCTCGCTCCCTGAAAATAGAAAAACTGTCAAAAAAGTCAACCAGAGGTTCTTTAAAGATGGTGTGGTAAGGCAAAAAAGCGCCCATAAAAACTTTATCAAAAAAGTGGTTGTTTGGGGCTTTTTCTCGGTAATGAGAGAGAAAAGAGAAAGTAATGGTAAAAAACCAGGAGGAAATGTGTGTGTGTGCGCGTGTGAGTGTGTGCATGTTTGTGTGTTTATGTGTGTGTGTAAGCACACTAATGTCTGCAAGTATGTTTGAGTCTTTGCCATCTGGACTTTTCAGGCTGAGCGAATAACAGCTGGGAGGGAAAATAAAACTGGGACATTTGATTGGGCAAATATAGACAAGGTAGGAGGAGAGGCCAGGTCAAGATAAGGTCAAGACTCCCCTCCCAAAAGAAAAAACAAACAAAAAACAAAAACAAAAACAAAAAAAGAAATAAAAAGAAAAAAAAAATCCGGTCATAAAAAAATTTAAAAAGCAAACAAATGAAGGTG
Source organism: Naso thynnoides (assembly GCA_029783665.1). Classification (NCBI taxonomy): domain Eukaryota; kingdom Metazoa; phylum Chordata; class Actinopteri; order Acanthuriformes; family Acanthuridae; genus Naso; species Naso thynnoides. The sequence goes on along the minus strand of JAQLOL010000019.1, from coordinate 16,060,704 downwards.
AAAATGTCACCTCAAACTTAGCAAAGAAGAAATAAACACAAGTCGTAAACACATCATGCCTTAGACTGAAAACAAAGGAGATGTGAGAAGCCAAATGATGTTAAACTGATGGATACAACAAAAGAGACGCAATATGGCGACAAAAGAAGCGATGGCCTTCTGTGTTATAGAGCGAACATTGAGGCCCAGATGGACAAATGAAAGGTTGAAAAGAGGATGACAGACAAGAAGAGGGGAGGTGATTAAAAGTCATAGTATAATGAAATGTTTGCTCAATTCCAATTTCCTCCTCTTGCACCTACTGCAGATCTGAAGCAGCTGGATGAATATTATCAACATGGCAACGTCTGCAGTCTTATGGACTAAGCCCGTAATAATTAATACAGCCAGAGCCGCTTTTTCAGATCTGCCAGACAAGTAGGAAGCAGGAGTTGAAAAGGAATCAGGCCACTGTGTCATGTTGGTCCTCCCAGCAGTCTTACCTCGTATGGGCGTGCCACCTGAGTGGGCAATGAATGCACGAGATTAGAGAAGGAGAAGAAGAAGAAAATGTTAGTACCACGGGGAGGAGAAGGGGATAAGAGAGGGAGGGACTTGGGGAAGGGGAGGAGTGGGGTAACTTGGAAAGGAGACGAATCAAATTAGAGAGAAAAGACTCAAAATATAGATCCTTAGAGAGCGAGAGGAAGAGAGAGGCATAAAAGAAGAAGACAGGATAAATAAAGACAGAATAAGCTTGAGAAGAGAAAGACAGATACTAGATAGACAGAGTGACAGACTGAGACAGCTAAAAGAAGATGGGTTATTGATTTGACTTCATTGATTTGCAGCAGGGGCAGATGTGGCTGTAGGAGTAGGATAGTCTCTGCACTGCACTCAGCTGGGTCTGTAAGAGCTGGAACTCTAAGCACATTTAACTGACCTCTGACTCTTAACCTGCACTCATCCACCACATGGGTCAAAACCAGATGAAATCCTTCTAATCATGTGTAAATGCATTTCATATCTGTTTCTAAATGAAAAATCCACCCTTAAATACCTAAACCCTGCTGAAAAACTGCCACTGTATTGATCTTTTTGTTTGACATTGTATTTGTTTTGTAACTAATGCCTGGCAAAAGGCTGACAGTGTGACATCAGCTCAAAATCCTTCCGGCAAGGCTACAAGTGAGTCTGACAGCAGGGAGCATTTCAAGCATCTAAAACAACCTAAGGAGATTTCGAGTTCATGTCTTTGCCCCCCGGAGACAGGAAAAGGTGTGTTTGTCATCTCAAAAATCTTAAAGCAACCATCAAAAAATCAAACTGTGAGAAGTCTGAAAAAGAGGAAGAAGTTGCCGCAACAGACCAGAAGGCAATGCAGGCACAAGAAAGGTGTTTTTATTGTTAAAAAACAAACATTATGCAAAGTTTTCACTAATCATTTCAGTCATTTCCATAACAATTAGCTGATAACTAATGACACACACAATAACCAGATGTGGTTATTGCACCCTGGGCATGTTGCCCAAGGTTGTTAAGAAGCATTTTGGGAAACTGAGGAGTTCACTGACTGAAGTAAATGTCAATAGAGAAATGATTGATTCTGATATATGTGAAAAAGTATTTAAGGGTGGGTTTTTCTTTAATGACTTATAGTTGAGGTAGGCACTTTATCTTTGGTGTATTCTCTTTAAAATTCCATAAAAACCTGTCAGCATATTGTAATTCAGTTGGTCTGTAAGAACACTAGAATTCTGCACCTCTCCTTGGCTCTGTATGCTCTGTATTCAGACCATCACTGGTTATTTTCAGCCAATCATGGTAATTATTGCTATATTGCTGTATGCATTGCTGACACAGTGGCTTTGAGCCTTTACATGCTGTAGCGAAAGCAAATTCTGCTGACCATTGGTTGTGTAGTCCTTAATAAATGATTCTGATTCTGATTCAGAGAGCATGTGAATAGTGTCTCCAGGCAACACCATCAGCAGGCTTGAGTGGAGCTATGACAGACCAGTTTTGTTGGCTGCAACTTTCCCTACAACCATTTTGTCTCATCGGGAATCTCTAGACAAACTAGACTTAAGAGAGAGCATCAATAAGTGAAATAAAACGAGAGCCAGAGCAAAAACAGTCAGGGGAGGGTGCAGTGGAGCTGCTTCCTAAGGAGTGTTGTGCTACAGCTAGCTTGATTTCCAAAAGTTTCCTACCTCAGCTTAAAAAAAACAACAAAACAAAACATAAAAAAACTACTGCTGTCTAAGACCAAGTCACTATTTCAAAGCAGCAGTAACCAGGTTCAGCATACAGAGAGTTCACTGTATATTCTAGGAGTCTGAAACCTGGTCGCCATTGATTTCCTCACAGTGGCTCCACCAAAGGATTACCTAGCAGCCATCTAGAGCTGATGTCTTATTGACTGGTAACTCTATATAGCAGAGCGGAGAGAGTAAGTGGATGAGTGAATGAGTGAGTGAGTGAGGGAAAGAGTAATTGAATAAGTGAAGGAGTGGGGAAGTAAATAGGTGAGTGTGAGGAGAAAGTTGTTGTTATTGTTTGGGTGTGGAAAGGCTGCAGGTGCACAGGTGAGGGTGAGAACAGCTACTTCTAGGGTGACAGAGATATGTGTTTGTGCGTGTGTATTCATGTCTATGTGTGTATATCCAATTTGTAGCATCTACAGTGAGCTCTCTATGGGTGCGTGCGGATTTGTGAGTGTATATGTGTGTGTGTGTGTTTGTATGTGTGCATCTGTGCTTCCTATCATCTTTGTTTGTGACTGTTAGTAAAATGCATGCCATGCATTTTAATAACACTTCAACATTGTAAAAAGGTGAGCAGCAGCAGCAACAGTTGCAACATTAGTGAACAGTATGCAGAAAAGTGGACAGTGAGGGTGTGGGCCTCGGAACAGAAGCACTTACCAAAGGACTCTGTGGTTAAAAAGATACAAAGAGAAAAGAAACAGCACAGACATGGCATTACAATTGGACCATTGGTTACACAGAGGAGTTGACTTAGTAGAAACACCTTGAACAAGCACTGGAACTCCATAAAAGTCACGGGTATCGCTCATCTACACAGAACTTTGAGCTCAAAAGTCAACTATTTTGAATTAACTGCATAGAAAAAGCTAACATACCAAATATCTGACATTTTAAGTTGAGTAACAATAATAATAATCAGTTCAATTTTTATATTTACTGTTAAAAAGAAAGGTCAAAAAGGGAGTCTGAGCAGGGCGTTAAGGGGTTGAGCCAGAGAATTAAAAAAATGGGGACAGAAGCAAAGAGGTTGTTATCTATAAAGAAGCCAGAAGTTGGGTGTCTAATCACAAAAAGGGATTTTGGGTCCATAGTTGATCCCTGGAAGCAGAAGTGGGACTGAGGAGGGAGGGTGCGGATTTTGCGACGGCAAGTTGGGGTTTCACACACTACTGTGGCTATGAAATAGCTTTTTAAGTGAGGGAGTGATTTGTTGAAAAAAAATCTGATTTGTGATCTTTGAATTGAACAAATTCTATGAATGTCGTTTCTCAATTAACATGGATGGCTGTGAGTCAATGCCACACCCACGCAAGACACGCTTTCCATGGAATAAAGAACAACAAATGTCATTTGATTGTTTAGTCACAGCAGTGAGCCATTTAGAGAGGGAGCTTCCTCAGCATGCCGCCATCACCTGGGTTCGCATTGCAAAGTCTGTCAGAGGAGAAATTTGTTGAGATATGACTAGAGATGTGTTGTGCACTGATGCGTGTTGTTTTAAATATTTCAGTGTTTTCACCAAGTAAAAAATTAAACCCTTCATGATGGTGATTTGCACTGGAAGACCTCAGAATGTTGGGAGAAGGGCAGAGAAAAGTAGGGAAGTTGGTTTTCTTAAGGCCTTGAGAAGTTTAGAAAATTTGGCAACCGCACACACAGTGAACTGATACCACAGCAGCAGCAGCAGTGGCGGAGAGGGGCAGCTGAGAAACACGGCCAGTAACCACAGCAGGAGGAGTGCGAAAACAGCAGTAAGAAATGGGGTGAACAAGGGCAAGAATAACAGAAGCTTTGTAGGAACAGAAACTAAAAAATGGGTTGAAAGGAGGATAGGAGGGAGTGGATGTTGAAAGAGGGATAAAAGCAAAGTGGGAGGGAGAAAAACATTCAGGTGAAAATAAAAGCCTGGGATTGAAGGGAAGGGAAAGACTGAAAGGATGAAAGCATCTGTTACCTGAGCGAAGCTGCTTGATGCGTCCATTGTTACTGGACGTGTTGACCGGCAAGAAATCCTTGAACCAGGTAATTTCTGGGTCAGGGTTGCCACTGGCAGCACAGAGCATGGTGGCGGTCCGAGAACGCTCCACCACTTTCAGCTGGGGACCCATGTCTATGGTGGGGAAGCCAGGTGGCAGCTGGTCCTCTGGAAAGTTCAAATACACAAGTCAAGCAGAGCCAGACACATCTTTAGCTTGGTAGCTTAATGCAGCGGCTCGTGACCTTTTTTTTTGTTTGTTTGTTTAAAGCACCTCCCACAGTCCTCTCAGAGGAGCCCAGGTACACTTTCAGCTACATCAACTGTCATGTTTCAAATGTGAATCGTTTTCAAACAGGATGCATTTTAATACCCTGATCAATAGATAAAGACAAGACAAAGTGGTGCTGAAACTGTTTAGGCTTTGCCTTTTTTTTCAGTGTTTCTAACAGCGACTACAACCACTTAACCACAACTATTTAGCTTTACATTTGGACTGCTCTGCACATTTTTTCTTTTTCTTTACAAAAGAACTGCAATAAATCCTTCCTTCATAAAGGTCATAATGCTGATGTTGATTGAACTTTACAGTCATTTTCTGGCTGCAATGTGTTAAGCTGTAGGGTTGAATTGTTGTAATACTTTGTAAAGTTTTTCTAATATTTTTGTCTGCTTTCACAGGTATAATCATGGTGGACACAATATTCACAAAACTTCTCAATATAATGCAGTGGTCAACAATCTAACAGCGCCACACATGAAATTAATGAAAAGCTAATATGAAGCTAAAACACGGTTAGCTGACAGCATCCTGGATTAGTCAGTGCTTTCTGCCTCTTTTGCTCTGCACAATGACTGTTTACAAGCATGCAGCCAGAACTTGTTCTAACATGATGGACTAATGCACTACACTGAAAACCAGATGAAGTGACACCATTAAACTTGCATCAGTGCATGTAACTTCCAAGGACTCCCTGAGGTACAAGGACCTGTTCAATTTCTTTCTCGTTATGGCTAAAACCAGTTCTTAATATGACTCGCACCATGTCATGTGTGTTACAAGATAGCTGCTTTTTGTTGGATTAGTTTGGTGTGGCTTGTATGATTTCATTATTACTTTTCTTTCAATTTTCCCTGAAATAAAGAATGCTTTACTCCAATGAATCGGCTGTTCCTCTTCTCCAGTTAACATTGACCTACCAATGAGGTTGACAGGACTGTAACTCAATAGGCTAATCAAGCTGTGGCTGACGTAACAGAAAAGAACAAACGACATTTAAGTTTATTACAACCAGGCTCACTTTAATTTTGTAATTAATATACAGTCAGCTCTGTTACAAAAGCCTTCTAAAAGCTTCTGTTCACTGAAGTGAATATGTTTAAAGCTGAATACAATGAAATGTAAAAGGCTTGGTGAAGACAGTTGTTTTATTATCATGTTCTTTCATTTCAAACTGTCCACATTTTGTTTTTTGTGAATGAAATTAAAATCCGAAGTGTCAAGTAAAGAGTTTTAGAGGTGGTAGTTGGTAGGGGTTTGTGTCTGGAGCCACACTAGCTGTTTCTGCTTGTTTCCTGTTATGTTATGTTAAGCTAAGCTAACTGGCTGCTGACTGTAGCTTCATAATGAACAGATCTAAGATAACAGGTCTAAGATTGAAGAGATAAAGCTTAAGTCCTGCACAGTGTGAAAGGGTTTTAAGTGCAACTGGCTGGTCAAGCGCAAAAGTCAAATTTAGATTTAATTTAGAGTTAAATATATTTTGCATCAGATTCGAGCCTGGGAGCAAGATTTTTAAAGAATCTAACAGTAAGGTCAAATCAAATGGCATTTCACTTCAACTAACAAACTACCTCACTGAAGCTTCAGGCTCTTTGAAAAGGAATCAGTTGGAAATCAAACACTCTATTCTGCTGGGAATCAGCAGCAGTCGAGCTTTGCTTTTGTCCATCTCAGTCTACTGCACACAACCTTTTTCTCCCTTTGCACAAATCAAATAGGCGAGTCAAATAAAGAGACATCCACTGGGACTCCCATCCTTTTGGGATGGTGAATCAAATGTAAATTTATAGACATCCGAGGCAATTAAATCAAACACGAGGAGTCGCTTCGCTGTGATAAAGGAAATCAAAGGCAGTGGGCCAACTTCACTCAACTGAAGTGGGAGGTTTAAGGGAGAGGAGGGGACAGCGCTCGGAGGGGGTGGGGGATCAAAGACGCCTGAACTCAGTCAAACTGATAAGATGCTGTATTCACAGAATCCCAAGATTCAGTTTTTAAAAAACAAATTCATAACTTTGTTCAAAGCTGCACTTTGAAACTGAGAGGTAAAATGTCACATTCATGAGTCACTCACCATACAGTGGATAAAGATAGACATGGTGAAAAAAGACGGATGAGCAAGGAGCGTGCGTTCCTGCTTCTGTTTGCGCTGCATTTGATCTAGAAGGCAGTCTATTTTAATTTTTCCTTCTTTTTTTTTAAACCCAGAATCCCTTGTGACTTTATCCCTCTTAACCACACAGAGCCTCATTAACGGGAAATCCTAGTGTAGAACCTCGCCAAGGAGATGCTAATTCTGGTACTAGCCCGTCAAACCATAGCTGACGGGTCGTGAGACACTAGCTTTGCAAGTGCATGTGTGGCCTTTTAACAGCTCTGGTTTCAATCAATCACAACGCCCAACACATGAAACATGAACATAATAAACCGAGGGAACAAGATGTGAAGGTGTTCAAGTGTACAAGTGTGTGGGCAGGCGGTGAAAGAGGACAAAAGTGCGAAAAACAAGAGAAAGAGTGGAATGGAATAGAGTGTGACAAAGAGTGACGGAGAGGAAAACAGAGAGAGAACACAGGAGAGGGCAAGAGAAAAACAGACAGAAAGGCTGCGCGAGAACACAAGGGACCCATACGGCATAACAATCCTGATTCTCTCCGCTTTCATTATGCAAACGATTACTTCAAAGCCAGCCCCTCGTAGGCAGGAATAATGCATTCTATTTCATCTACCTGGGTTGGGACACTGCACTGAACACGGAGGGCACACTGTAGGAACTCTAAGAGACCATGCCCCTCTTTCTGCAACCACTCTTGTGCAGAAAAAGCAGAGTTGCAAATAGGAATGGTTGCACAAGAACTTGCAAATGTACGTTGTCAAAAGCACAGGTAGGCAAACCAGATGAACACACACACACACATACAGACACACACATAAATACACACATTAATGCCCTCTTGTGCGGACAAAAACACAAACAAAAACTCGTAAAATAAAGACACCAGCTCCTTTAGTTTAAGACTAACCAGGTGTGAAGTGATACAAGTCAACTGAATAATCTGATGCACACACACACACGCACACCACACGCACACACGTTAACACAATCACATAACCAGCTATCCTCCATCCATCATGACGACAGGTGTAAGTAACACCAAAGTGTGTAGGACAAAGCTGCTCCAATGTGTGTGTGTGGGTATGTATTTGTGTGTGTTGCTAAACAGTTAAGAGACCCCTGAGGTCAGAGCAGATGCGTAACCCTACACTCCCTTGTTGATGGAGCCTTCCACACATCCACACTGTTTGATTTGGACGTGCTCCCACTTCATTGCGTCCGCTGTGAGAGATCCAGATCATTTCACAGCTCATAGAAAAGCCTGGTCTCACAATCATGGGAACTGCTGTGTGCAGAACACTGTCCTCTTTATATAAGACCCGAAATGAAATTCACACACTTCGCTTTAAGGGTTTGTCATCAGCAAATCTGGACGGCTGCAAATCAAGCCTGGTCTCACAGTCATGGGAACGAAATCATGTGCTGGCTGCTGGATAAGAAGCCAGAGCGTAAAATCTGCAGCTGCACATAAACCTGTTTCTGTCATTCATGACTGACTCAGGGGATAAACACCAGAAGAGATGGATGCAATAAAATTAACACCTATGTAATACAGTCCAGTTTGTCAGTATTTGAACAGTGATGCATTTTTTGTAATTTTGCCTCTTTATGCCACCCCAATGGATTTGACATAAGCATTCAAAACGGGACTCAAGAGTAAAGTTTCAGCTTTAAATTGATTTAACAAAACTATTGCATGAACTGTTTTGCACACACACCCCCATTTCCCGAGGCTCACTTCTGGTTTAGCTTTGACCTACCAAACTATACCACAACATTTCTGCTGCACTCACTTTCTTCCGAATAAAAGTGCTCTAGATACTAAACCGCTGGCTTGTTTTCAACCTGTTGGATCATCTGACCTCAAGTTTCTTTCCCCATCAGACTTCACTGTAGTGATGACTTAGCAAGAACTCTAAAGCAGACCCAAGTTAGGGAAAAACAGAATTGTCATGTAACACAAATGAACAACCTCTCAGATTCTCATGTTCTCTGCTAATGACTCCGTTCTTTGTCGGGACTCATTTAGGTGAATCAAACAGAGACACACTCAACTTTAACCAAACCATGAATTATCCAGTATCCCACTGTACATTTGATCCTAAAGCATATAATTGCTCTCAGGTTCATTATTATTTCAGCTATTGCCAATCACAGCCATTTACTGGAAGCCAAGATTTCAATTAGCCTGGTTCCGATCCTCAGTAATTAAGCCGGCTGACCTTAACACCGGATCCCTCCTGTCAGACAGTCTGTCAGTCAGTCAGTCAGTCACTGAAACGATGTCTTTACAGAGCCAGGGGAGACAAGGAGGCATGACTGACAAGCCTGTGTGTGTGTGTGTGTGTGTGTGTGTGTGTGTGTTTCTGTGGGCGTGGACACACGTGTGTGGCTGTGTGTGCTGTGTGTTACTGACATTTGGGCGGTCAGTCTGTCAGGGGCTATTAGCTGCTCCCAGGTGGCCTCTTATTCATCCACAACAGAATGACTACTAAGAGGAGTAGAAAGAGGCCAATCACTACATAAAGACCGACTGTCTTAGAATGAGGATACGCTTTTGTGTGTGTGTGTGTGTGCGCGTGTGTGCACGCACGTGTGTGTATGTGTGTTTGCACGCATGTGTGGTTTTGTTCTCAATAAAGTTAAAGATTAGATACGAGCAGATAGCTTTTGTCATGGGAGGCATTAAAAAAAAAGCAATAGTGCATATCAAGTGCACCTACAAATGTCCACGTGCAACTGAACGCTCACACACACACACACACACACACAAGACACACAAGACAATCATGTGAGACAGGAAAAATTCTGGCTGGATGGAGCGGAACAGCGCAGAAGACGCAAAGAGTGGTCTGATGTGAATAATTTAGAGTCAGCTGTGTACTGGACCTCAGAGTGTATGGAGAGAGAAAGAGAGAGAAAGAGAGAGAGAGAGAGAGAGAGAGAGAGAGAGGCAGAGAAAAGTGTGTATAAGTGTATAAAAAAACAGACAGAGCAAAGAAAGAGAAAGTATGAGAAACACATGCCAAGAGACAAAAAACACAGACAGATGAGACAAATAGACAAGAATGTGGCGAGAAAGAACTCTAGACTTCATCCATCTTATTACCTCAGAGAGGCGAGAGGGAAAGAGAGAGAGTGATGAGATGGTACAACAATGGGCTGTGCGTTCTTTTCCCCACAAGCGTGTACTGTAAGGCGGCGTGATTATCCACAGACGAGCAGCTTCACTCACTAAGACGCTCTTGAGCTTCAACTACCGGTACATAATGTTGTCCTAATGGACTCCACTAAAACTAACATCACTATCTCCATTAATGGACTCTCACTCACACTAACAAAACCATCTACCTCTCATGTTTACACGTGCATATACTGTACCTACATCTGAGCACACAACCTTCCTCCTTTTGCATCAACAGCTTTTAAATTACAAAAATTCAGTGTAGAGCTAATCACCACACAGGACACACCGCACTGTTTCCAAATTTCTGTGCTAACAAATTTCGAATGGTGTCCTGCAAAAAAGTTACTACAGCAGCGGCCTGCGTCGGGGTGGAGGGGGTTGCAGGAGAAAACATTGGAGGAAAAAGCTTGAGTTTATTTATTCATGTGTTAGCATCGGATGTAAAAAGCCAACTGGGCTGCTGTCACGTTATTTTTACAAAATAAAAGAAGCTGTGCACGTGAGATGGTGTTAACATGTTTGCTGTCCAATGATTTTAAATGAACAAGCGCGCTGGTCCAGTCAGCCTGCCGGTGTTGATCTATTCTATAGCTTCCTTTTGTGAAAGCTTATAGGAAATCAAAGCCACTACATTTTGCAATCGACATCTTCATAATGCTCGGTTAAGCAAAAATAAATTTTGTCTGTTGGCAGATTCAGGTGAGTCAGTGCTCACATCAACATCTACAGTTATAAGCTTAAACTAAAGACCTTATACTTTACTATTGGAATTCATGAGGAGCCATAGGTGAGTTGATGTTAAATCAACCTGTATAAACAATATTCCTTTTAGATTTAACAATAAATCACGGGAATGTTAATTCAGCAAGAAACAGTAAAGCATGTCTGCTTCATCAGTGACTGTTACAGTCAGATTACACAGATTAATGTGGCTGTGATCTACGTCTAGGTATGATTTGTAGCTTTCTTCACAGAAATTCAAGAAACATAGCTTGCATGCGTGTTCACACTGACCTCGTAGCACACTCAGTCTGGTGGAGGCAGTGAGCTCTCCTGCAGAGTTGGAGGCGTGACATTCATAAATAGCCTCATCTCTGGGGGTCCTCAGCGGCTGGATCCTCAGGACAGAGCCAGACCCGTCGTCAAACTCTATTACCTGTTGCCAGGAAAAGACGCAGTGGTTCAAAATGTGTTAAGTTAAAAGGGTCACTCATATTGACGAACCTCAAAGAATTCTGACATGGTATCACCCTCTTCTCCTGAGCATTACAGAGCTTTATAGTTTCTTTTAGCTTGTTGTTTTATTTTTACAGCCTGCAGCATCACGGCTGTGGTTCACTCTCCCTGCCCTCCATCATCATTTGTGGCCACAGCAGCTTTTTTAGGCAGAAAAGCTCACTATGCAATACTTCCCCAAAACCACGCAACAGATAAATTTGGTGACTAGCTGGTGACTTTGCAGCTCAAGAGTCAAATATTTCTCTTAGGAGGTGGTGGAGACCAAAGAAAGAGCTAAACAGCATGAATATTAACCCACATTCATCAGTTGGGCATTTAACAGAATGTTGTTCATGTTACTCTGTGTCTGTTGGATGATTACATAGGCAAGTGTTTGCAATTTTAACTTAAAGCTGGTCATGAGTCAGTGTTGTGTTTGCACCTTGTGTACGCTTAGGTACTCAGCTTTAGGAAACCTCTAAATTCATTCAGCCCTTAAATATGGCACTGTGCTACTGAGACAGTTACAGTGGACTTGTTTTAATGTTCAGCTGAAGGACTGGACTCTGACTGGTGTTTAGCTTTTAATTTTACCTTCAGTATTGTTTGTTGCTAGATGACAAAAAGTAATTTTCAAGGACAAAAACTTTTGATGGCTTTTTCCTAGCTTTTGCTGAGGAAACAAAGTCTTAGGAGCACAGGTCAGCTTTAATGCTCAGCCAAAGGGCATTCCTGAATTTGCAGTCTGAGATCAACCACTAGACACATCTAAACCGATTCCAGGCAGCACCAGACAAGCAGTTCACTGTTACTTTTATCTGGCCTTAAAGGTAGGGTGGAGGATGTTGGAAAAATGGTTCGAGCAAGCAGCATTTTGAAAAAAACACAATTCAAAAGTC